>QJPP01004249.1:0-161984 GCA_003996215.1 Jaltomata sinuosa
AAACTACCCCCCCCCCCCCGCTTATTTGTTAGATAGTAGCCCATTACTAACTGTCCTGGGCTACGGGAATTGGTTCGCCTACTGGGGAGTTGTAGGTGCCATCATGATCGAGAAATCGGGTCGTGACACATGACTAGCTGATTTTAAAATAATGACTGAATATGTCATTATAATAGATACCAATTTACCCATCATTCATCTTTAAAAGATCCCATAAGTAGAGGGGAAAGAAAAAACTAGCTTGGGGATCCCATAGTCCCATCTTGACATTGTAATTATAATCCCACACAAAATATCAAAACTTTTTCCTTTTAGGTGTACCTTATCCTAATCAAGCATCAATTCGGTATTGTTCGGCCAGAGAATCCCATCACCCAACTTCTAGAGAAAACTGATGCTTCAAAAAAATCATCAGTGCGAAAGAATTTTAAATAACACAGAAAGAACCATTCCACTCAAAAAGTGACCTATCATCCCGTTATAGGGAGAATTATTCCTCTATAGCGGTACCGCTATAGAAAGAGACTAACCACTATAGCAGTTTCCAACAGTTTAAAGGGGTGAGAAATGGGTTTCATGCCTATTCTCACCCAAAAACACCACCTTTCTCCCAATCACATTGCTCCCGACATCGAAAAGTCAAGGTAACAATTGTACTCCCTTACTTCTTTACTTCATTGCGTGAATAATGATTGTTTTATGGTAGAAATTGGTGGATAGAGTAGATATTGTGTTGGTTTTGAATTTTGAAATTTTGGTTTTGATTTCATCGGATTACAGAAGGATAAAACATGAATAACAATGCTTTGTAAGACAATAGAGATTAAAACCTCCCCCCCAAAAGATAGCATGTTCCCTTTCCAAGCTTGAAGATTATCTTTCACCCTCTTGATGAGATTTGCATAATGTTCTTTCCTCTCTCTGATATGAATAATTAGGAACCCTAGATATTTCAAAGGGAAATGACCTTTAGGAATTCTTACACCCCTCCACCATTTATCTTAAGTAAACAACTGAATTCTGATGTAAATAAAAAGCACTTTTGTCCTTATTTATCGTTTGACCTGATTGTGAATCATATTCTTGCAATGTTAACATTATCTTATTCAAACAATAATTATAAACTGAGGCAAGATAATAGTATCATCTGCATAATCCAGGTGGTTGAGATTTGCACTCCACTTTGGTAACCTATACACTAAAAATTGCACATCCTCAAACAAAGAGTTCTAAGCTCTGTATAACACCTCACTAGGTAGAATAAATAAAGTAGGAGATAGGGGATATCCTTTATTCACTCCTCTAGTGGAATGAAAGAAGCCATGTGGTTAACCGTTAACCAGAATTGAATACCAACTGTTAGAAATTAACCTCGATATGATGTCAACAAAGTCATTTCAAAAACCCATATTTCTTAGAATTTTCAACAGAAAAACCAAGATACTGTATCATAAGATTTACCCATATAAAGCTTGATGACTACATTAGAAGGTTTACCCCTCTTCCTAATATCAGTAACAATTCTTGAGTTAGCAGCACATTCTCAATTATGCTTCTACATTTTACAAAGCCTGATTAGTTACTTGATATCAATTTGGGAAGTAGTATCTCAATTCAATTGTGCACAATTCTTGACAGGATCTTATTTATGAAGTTTCTCATATTGATAGGTCCTATATAAGAGAATGATAGAAAATTATCCTTCTTAGGTAAGAGAACCAAGTAAGAATGAGTGATAGACTGATAAGTCGGTAATTTACCAACTTATTGAGCCTAAATCCATGAATTATTACTATGTTTTTAATAGATTTAGAGGTTATTATGGCCTTTATTAATGTCTATGCATGTACTTTTGATTAGTGATGAAAAATAAGGAAATGAACTCAAAAAGAGCTCAAAAGGAATAAAGTGTGGAAGGATCGGAAAAGATGGAGATTCTGGCCTGAGATGCAGTGTTCGTGCAACACGCAAAAGTTGTGGTGCAGAACACACCTCACCGCATGGATATGAAAAATTCACTAAGGAATCTACTAAGGGGTGCGGTAGATGTGCGATGCGCACAACCCAATGTGCAAACCACACCTCCTTCGCACAAAGCCTCCAAAATGATTTGAAAACACTGGTCCAAGTGAAGACAGTGTGCGATGCGCATATCATTACATGCGAACCAAATGTCGCATCGCACATCACCCGAAGGGAAATTTTGTCCTAAATTTTTAGTGATGATTTAGGAAACTATAAAAGGCCAATTTCGCCACATTTGTAAATAGAATTCTTCAGTCCTGAATATTTTGAAGAGCTTTTTACTTTGAGAACAAGTTTTCCTCTCCAAATAGAAGAGGGTTTGAATCCATTCTCTTGGTTAACCATTTGTGTACTCAAATTGAACTTAGAACTTGAAATTCATCTTGAATGAAGAGGATTTTGACTTACCCATTTGGTATATCTCTCTCCTTTGCTATGAGTGGCTGATTTCACTTGTCTAGAGGTGTGTTGATAATTGATGCTTGACAAATAGTTGTGGATATTGTTAATTCTTGCTTATAATTGCTTATTTGATGTGGGTCCAGTAGTTTCACCATGTTTTAATCCTAAAATTGATGGTTGCAAACACTAATTGTCATCACCTGACTATGTTGTTGCTTGAAAGAGAATTTCATGGTTTTGGATGTGAGATTACTAGTGGGATCTTGGGGCTCCATTAAGATTTGAGGCTAGAAATAACTCTTATCGATGGAATCACCCATTTAAGTGTCTAAGCTAGAGATAGTGTGACCTCCCCAAGCTTGATCTTGGTGGTTTATTGCCTTAACCAATAGTGCTCTAACCAGGACTATTGGATAAGTGGTTGTTGATCAAGAGATAAACAACCACCCTCATGACCGAGGCTTCCTATGTTAATAAGCAAGAATAAGTGTGAAAAGGCAAATATCCTATCCCAAATTAAAGCCCCATTGGATACACATCCCTAGTCTCCTACTCAATTTGATACACCCGTTTTACTTACTTGCTTTGTTATGAATTGCGATTGTAGTGACAAAATCCCAATTCCCCGACCTTTTACTTTCGTGTTTTTAAGCATTTACTCTCTTTGCAAACTCATTTCGATACAATCTACATATAGATAGCATTAAGTATTTATGGGTACGACCCCGACACCTGTTGGGTACTTATAAATATGTTTTGCTTGATGATTGTCGTGCCTCCATATTTGGGGAGTACGATTTGAGATTTTATAAAAAATAGCATCGTTGCCGGGGACTTGAATTGATAGCTATTTTTTATTATTTGAATTCATTTTGTGAGTACTTGTTTCCTTTACTTTTGTTTGTTGTTTGTGTTGTGATTAAGCAGGCTAGACATTGAACAAGGCCGATAACAACGAGTGCGTTGAAAGCTTCATGAAGGTCGATGAGGCTGATCCTATGATGCAAGAGGGCATAGGTGCAATACGCCTACCCCCCACAGTGGGAAATGCCATATTCCAAGTTACAAGCACAGTGCTCCATTTAATGCACATGAAAGGTCTATTCGGGGGGCTACATTCCAAAGATGCCCATTGGCACATAAGGCACTTTTTGAAGGTATGTAAACCGTTTGCTATAGCCAATATTACTCATGGGAGAAGCTATCACTTGGTTTGAAGAGTTACCCATGGGCGCAGTAACTATTTGGGATGGTATGCGTACCATATTCCTTGAGAAATTCTTTCCCATTAGCAAAATGCTAGAATTGAGAGACGAAATCACTATGTTTGAACAATTTTATGGTGAACCCCTCCATGAAGCTTGGCTAAGATTTAAGAGAAAGGTAACAAGGTGTTTGACCCATAGCCTTTCGGATGACATCCTTCTCCAATACTTCTACCATTATTTAGACCCTACAAACAAAACCATTATCAATTATTTAGCTGGGGCTTCTTTAATGGATCAAACATTTGAATTCGCTAAGATGTTACTTGAGGGGGTGACTAAGGTTAATCGTGATTGGAATACTTGGGGAGCTGAGGGAATAATAGGTGTGACCTCTGATATTTTAGTAAATGAATGGGAGAAAAACAATGCACAAAGAGATAAAGAGATAACAATCATCACCACTCTTATCAAATTTATGGCCAATCATGTGATTGAGCAAAAGGTAGAAAGTATAAATGTCGTTAGCTTGCAAGGAACGAAAGAGTTAGAGGATGATAAGATCTATTCACTTGTCGATGAAGAAGCATTAGTTGTTGAAAATCATGATATGGGTTCCCATATGAGTCTTCAATATGGGGATCAAGGTCAGAACCATGGAGATGTCACCTTAAGAGTATATGTTTTGCTTGAAAGAGTATTAGAGAAAGTCGAGTTGATCGATATGGGAATCTGTGAACTAAAGCATGATCTTGTGTCCTTTACTCAAACTATAACATCTCATTCTGTCTCTATCAAGATTCTTGAAGAAAGAATAAATTGGCTAGGCTCTCAAACCGAGTGTAGAAAAGATATAAGGTCTATGGATGTGCTTATTAAAGAGGTCCCATCAAGATCTACGGGTGATAAAAGTTATGCAGCATACATCCCTAGGGGTAGAAAGTCTATGAACTATGGTGTTGAGGAGACCAAGATCCAAAGAACAAGATTCCCAAATTATACAAGCCCTTCCAAATATGCCCCCCTCCTTTCCCACAATATTTGGTACAAGGAAGGGAAGATGATCAATCTAGAGGGTTTGACTCCATGTGGAAGTGAATCTCAGTTAATATTCCAATGAAATATTCCCTCGCTCAAATGCCCTGCTATGAGTGATTGATGAAAGAGAAGTGTACCAAAAAAGACTAATGGAACGTGAAATAGTTAGCGGGTCTCCTCAAATGAAACACTTTCATGACCAGCGGATATTGAAACGAGAACTTTTTCTCGGGGATAGGATGCTTCTATTCAACCCTAGGCCTCACCCATTGTTGGGCAAGTTGAAGTCCAAGTGGTCCGATCCTTTCAAAGTATCACAAGCTTTCTCGAGTGAGGCAATTGAACTTAAAGCAGAAAATGGATCTAGATTTAATGTGAACGACCAGAAGGTCAAGAAATATTTAGTTGGGCTGGAAGAAGTCACCATCATAGGGGTGACTCACCATGATAAACCATGATTGAAAGGTATTTCGTTGAGCCGTGATGTTAAACCAAGCACTTTTTGGGAGGCAACCCAAGCATCCATCTTTATTTCTTTGTATTTATATTTTGTTTTCTACTTTTGTTATTATTTTTGTGAAGTTGTAGGTAGATAAAGAGCAAGAGAGCTGGAATATTTTGGAAGGCATCAAGCCATTTCTTTTAGGCAACAGGAAAAACACACATGGAGAAGTGCGCCTCGCATAAGTCATCACCCATCACAATAGATTCATCATCCAACTTCAAAGACCACTTGTTCTGGGCCATGCAAACGCACACTACATTGTGCATTTCGTATCCCATTACAGAGAGTAATCCTTATTTGAACTTTATTCTCATTGGGGATAATGTTATGTCTAATGTTTGGGAGTTGGTGCTTATTTGATTATGCGGTCTGGTTGCCCGTGTTGGGCCTTGAGATATTATTTCCTATTGCCTTTGTTAGGCCATGACATTTTATTTATCCTGCTAGATTCTATTTGGACCTTGTCGGGCATGTTGGATGATTGTGATGATATTTGTGATGATATTGCCCTCGCTGGCCTCTTATGTTATTTTTGATGCTTTAATTGTGCCCTCGCCGGGCTCGATGTTTTAAGTTGTGATTGTGTTGCCGAGTTGGTCTTACAAGCCCCATATTTTACTACCCGTGCTTTGTAAATCAATAAAGTCCTACGCCGAGGCTTGTTCTCAATTGAATCATGAGCGTGCAATTTGGATATCGCCTTTTTAATAGTATTTTAGTAATAAACTCTGAGGGTTTTCTTAATACCACGTTTCTTTCCAAAGGAGAAAAAGTTTTGTTTATTTTCTTTTTCTTTTGTTTTTATGTCGAACCGGGTTGGTGTTTCCCTATGTTAGTTTGAGAGGCAACTTTCTTAAGGGAAAATGCCAAGTTTTAGTTTAAAATTTAATCCGTAGTTGCTTGTCTCGAAATTGGCCCACCGAAAAAAATTCTTGGCAAATGGGTTTTGAAAATAAAAGGAAGAAGGGAAATGATTTTTTTTTTGAGGAAAAGCATTCTCTTGTCATGACTTGCACACTCTCGCTTTGGCTTGATTTACTCACAAACGAGTGTGTAATGAACTCGGAATATCTTGTCAAAAATCATTTGCCCCAATTGATTTTGAGACTAATGAAAGAAGTCTTGTGGCATGATGCCTTGTGTGGTGAAGTTGTACCTTGATTCTAGTGCATGCGTGTCATCTAGAACTTGCCCCGAATGTAATTCAAGGCGAAATTCTAGGTGTGACTGAGCTTGGAAGATGACTTTTGGCCCTTTTTGATATCCATTTCACCCAAATGACTTCCCATGACATCAATCCTAGTGAACCCCTTCGAGCTTATAACCGTTCTTTGGCACCTTGTTAAATCCTTGACCATTTTAAATCTCTATCTTGGCACCCATCCTCCCTAATTGCTTGAAAGTGAAAAGTATGCTAAAAGCCTAATTTTGGGGGTGAATGAAAAGGCAACATAGGCAAATGCCTAAGTTTGGGGTTGTATGTGATCAAATGAGGGGAAGAAAAGGAATGCAGTTCAAGTGCAAGGTAGCACCTTATGTGGAATTGAAAATTTGCTCCAAAAGTTCAAACAAATGCGCAAAAAAGAAAAGAAAAACTAGGTGCTATCAAATTAAGGCGATACAAGGAGTCGAATGATCATGATTGAAAAGAAGAAGCTTGGGTTATGTGACAGATAAATAAGGTGAAGTTGAAATTGGAAAATGTGAGCGGTGTTTGAAATGAGAACAAAGAGCATTATGGAGGTGTAGTCACTTGAACCAAATGAAATCCTCACCTTAGCCCTAGCCAACATCATAACCCATAAATCGTTGGTGATTCTGAGATTGTCCACCCTACATTAGTGGCGATTTACATGAAAGGAAAGCCTATGGTTCGACGCGAATGCACTTGAACTTCCTTGAGAGAGTGAGAGTCTTCTTGGTTCTCCTATAATCCTGTTGTTTGTGAATTTATTGATTATTAGTGGGATTCTCTCTTGTGGTGAGTGGCATCATGTACTCGAATTGAAACATGAAGTCTCTATTTCAATTGAAGGGAATAAATGAGACAAGTTCTATGGAGAATCTCGAGGCAAACCTTGATGGTCCATGCCAATGACTTGAGAAGCTTAATTGTCTTGTTTTGAATGACAAATTTCCCTTGGTTTTGAATGAGAAATGAAGTCCTTTTGGAAAAGAATTTTGAATTGATCAATTGCCTTGAATTTGTGGTGGTTCAAATTGAGATGAGCATCATAGTTGAGTCTTTTGTTTGAGTCTTTTGTTTGTTCTTTTTCTTAATTTTTATTATAGAATTGTCTTTTGTGCCTTGATTGAGTCTAAAGAATAATTCATTCCTTGCCTTATAAGTATCTTGCATGAGGACAAGCAATAGTTCAAGTTTGGGGGTTTGATAAGTCGGCAATCTACCAACTTATTGAGCCTAAATTCGTGAATTATTGCTGTATTTTGAATAGATTTAGAGGTTCTTATGGCCTTTATTGATGTCTATGCATGTACTTTTTATTAGTAATGAAAAACAAGGAAATGGACCCAAAAAGAGCTCAAAAGGAGTGAAGTGTAGAAGGATCAGAAATGATGGAGATTCTGGCCTGAGATGCGGTGCCCGTGCGACACGCACAAGCTATGGTACAGAACGCACCTCTGCGGCATGGATATGCAAAATTCATTAAATAATCTTCTTAAGGGTGTGGTCGCTATGCAAATCGCACCTCCTTCGCACAAAGCCTCCAAAATAAGCTGAAGTCACTGGTCTAACAGAAGACAGTTTGTGACGCATACATCGTGACGTGCAAACTGCACATCGCATCGCATATCACTCGAAGGGAAATTTTGTCCTAATTTTTTAGTGATGATTTGGGAAACTATAAAAGGTCTATTTAGGAACATTTGTAAATAGAATTCTTCAGTCCTGAATATTTGAAGAGCTTTTTACTTTGAGAACAAGTTTTCCTCTCCAAAGTGAAGAGGGTTTGAATCCATTCTCTTGGTTAACCATTTATGTACTCAAATTGAGCATAGAACTTGAAATTCAGCTTGAATGAAGAGGATTTTGACTTACCCATTTGGTATATCCCTCTCCTTTGCTATGAGGGGCTGATTTCACTTGTCTAGGGGTGTGTTGATAATGGGTGCTTGACAAATGGGTGTGGGTGTTTCTAATTCTTGCTTATAATTGCTTATTTGATGTGGGTCTAGTAGTTTCACCATGTTTTAATCCTAAAATTGATGGTTGCAAACATTAATTGTCATCACTTGACTATGCTGTTGCTTGAAAGTGAATTTCATGGTTTCGGATGTGAGATAACTAGTTGGAACTTGAGACTCCATTCAGATTTGAGGCTAGAAATAGCTCTGATCGACAGAATCACTCATTTAAGGGTCTAAGCTATGAGATAGTGTGACCTCCTCAAGCTTGATCTTGGTTGTTTATTGCTTTGACCAATAGTGCTCTAACTGGGACTATTGGATAAGTGATTGTTGATCGAGAGATAAACAACCACGCTCATGACTGAGACTACCTATATTAATAAGCAAGAATAAGTGTGAAAAGGCAAACACCCTATACTACATTAAAGCCCCATTGGATACACATCCCTAGTCTCCTACTCAATTTGATACACACGCTTTACTTACTTGATTTGTTACAAATTGTGATTGTAGTGACAGAATCCCAATTCCCCCAACCTTTTACTTTCGTATTTTTAAGCATTTTCTCTCTTTGCGAACTCATTTCGATACAATTTCCATATAGCTAGCATCAAGTCTCTATGGGTATTACCCCGACACCTGTTGGGTAATAATAAATGTGTTTTACTTGACGATCGTCGTGCCTCTATATTTTGGGAGTACGATTTAAGCGTTAATCATAGAACTAGACAAAGAATTGCCTACCAAGAAATCTTGCACCATTATAAGAATATCATTACCAATAATTTCCCAACAACATTAATAGAACCTCCATGTCAAACAATCAAGACCACTAGCATTGTCCTTATTTAAATTAAACACAACTCTTCTAACTTCTTTTGAATATAGGAGTCTGCAAAGGTCTGAGTTCTAGGAGACTCAGCTTCGTAGACATCCTAAGACTCTTGAACCTTGTCCTATGATACATAGTTTGTCACACCCTGAGCCTACACCCTTGGCCTGGCCAGCACTCAGAAGCACAAATAGCCCGAGAAGACCCTTGACGTGGCTTACTTCTATACTAAATGCTTAAATAACATAGCAAAAGATTTTACATAAGATGAGCATGCCATTATGTAGAGAACAAAACTCAATAATTTTATATCTGAAATATGAATAAATAAATGTTTGCAAAATAAATTTAAAACTGTTACTAAATTGACTAATCTATGAATCCTCTATTACTGAAATAACTTTGCTAGAACAAGGGTCCTGGACAACCTAAAAGATCTAATAGTAACAACTAATAACTATTAAAATATTGAAGCCCTCTGAAAGAAAGGAGGCCTCACTAGAAGCTGATGATTGGAGAACCTAGTGATATGTCTGCTATCAGTCCTGAATGCCTGAATCTGCATAATCAGAAGATGGACCACCAAATGCCATCAGTACGTGAATTTACGAAATGTAAATAGCTGAGTGAAACTATAGGCTAATACTGAAATACTATACTAATGGAGTAAAACTGAATATAAACATAAATAAAGTAAACTAAATACTAAAGCATGAATATATAAAATTAATGTAAAAAAGCTTTAAAATTGAGAGTATGCATCAAAAGAAAATACAAAAAATGTAACTTTGGTTTCTTGGGGAGTTTTTTTAACCGAAAATGATCACGTGAGCCTCGATATAGTGTCTTGCCCATGTTGCTAGAGCAATCCTATAACTTTGGTTCCTATGCTGGCATGCATAGTTTTGGGGTTTTAGTTATCTGAAACCTTACCCATCTAGATGGTTAATACTACTCACAAAATAATATAACAATTCTCAATAACTTAAAGATATTTTGGAGGAGAAGTTGATAATCTCTTTCTTTGAGCCATGCTTGATAAAACATCTTTTGGACTGAACTTTTCTTGCTTTATAATAGCCTTGATTTTTTCAAAACTGACTTTGCTTTCTTTGAAACTGACTTTTCTTTCCTTAAACTGACTTTGATTCCTTTCTAAAATCATGCACTTGAACCTACTCTAACTTGACTTAAACATTTTTCTTGATATGCTTCTCTAGAACATGAAGTTCCTTTATTCATGAAAAAATACATATAGATAGTATAATAATGCTTCCAAATAACTTTAGCCAAAAAGGGGTCCGTGTGGTAGAATAACCATGAACCATCAATCAATGATCACCAATAATATGAATCACAATAATTTCAACAATAGGATTAAAAATGAATAACTATATTGATTATAGAAAATTTAATTTTACTAAAACTGAAGCTTTAGATGTAGGGCATGTCACGCCTCGAGCCTACACCCTAGACGCAATACGGTGCTTAGAGTCACAAGTGACCCCAAGCTAATGCATGGCCTGGCATACTACTGAGATATAGACTAAAAGATATAATGCGGAGGCTAAAATATGCTGAGCTCTTTAAAATTATTATAACAGAATGAGTTTCATAACTGAGATACAAGAGCATTTGAAAACTGATACAACCGACTGACTGACTGTCTAAGTGTCTATGAAGCCTCTATTAACACTTACTATAGTTAGCCAGGATATGAACCCCAACTATCTCTAATCAATATATCAAACTGAAAGTAAACTGTTATGACTACTATTGACTGGAGTTCTCAAATAAGGAGAACTCATCCCCAAGCTGTTGACTGGAAGCTGCGATCTGTCTGACCATGATCCTGGGAGCTAGCACTGAAACCTACATCATAAAATTATGCAGCACAAGGAATGTATGCGGTCAGTACGATGGAATGTACTAAGCATGTGAGATAATGCACTAACTTTGATATCATGAGAAAACATGTATATATACTGAAAGCATAGCTGAAAACAAGACTAAGCATAGATGTCTGAGAATGCATAAGTCATACTGTAGAATATAATCTCTCTAGCTGAAGAGGGTGTAAATCATATTTCTGAACTGTAACTGGAATATCATGATATTTTAAAGTAAGTAAAACTGTTACTAGGGGATTCATAGACTGAAAGGATGAATGTTATCTGAAAATCATGAAATAGTGCAACTGAACTGAAAACCATGAGTCATGTTTAAAGTAAATCCTTAGGGAGTTTCTTCTACTGAACATGCTGAAAATACTGATATACTTTACTGAATACAAGCTGAAAGGTATAAGCTGATGCAATGACCAAGTATATAAGCATGTAACTGTATAATACTGAACTAAACTGGATAACAAAATACAAGGTCATGCAATAATGAGTATGGACAGTGGGAGCTACTATTAACCGACATACCCCAAGCTCAGCTAATTGTGGGGCCAAACTGTAACCCTGGATGGGAGGGTGTTCATACCTTTCCAAGGGTACAAACAAATCTGACGTGGATACACTAACTGATGTCCACAAGGGACAAGGGTGACCACCCTAAAGCTGACAGCTGACCCCCTTTATACCTACAGTGGCGCCGTAGTTCTGGGACTTAGGCACTCCTACTAAAGGTATCAGCCTAAAGCTAACAGCAGAGCCTTCATCCCTTCATCCGCTCGGTACTAAGCATACTCCCAACTGAATGTACAAATAAATAATGCAAACTGAAGTACTGGATAGCTCAAATACTGTAATCAACTGAGAATGCAATATAGTGATACTGAAACTGATAGCATTCTAATTCTGAAGCATAACTGACAGAATCATTTGAGAATGCAACATAATGCTAAGACTGAAAGCATTCTATTTTTCTGAAATGCTATAGGATGAAAATTGACTAATTTCATGATTTAAAACTGAGTTCTAGTAGACTAGGCTAAATTCAGAAGAAAAGCTACTTCATGTGAAAACACTACAATTTCATGCTAAGTTCTTGAAAAGAAATCTAATTCATGCAGAAGATACTATAAATCCAAGTTAAGTTTGTTTTATCTGAATTTTGAGGATTTTGCAAAATATCTGTAAAACTTCATGCAATATCTCTTAAAACAAGTACGTGAACGTATGAAACCATAAGGCGTTCAATTCTGTAAAAACATGCATAGTTGGGTATACACCCTTGAATCATAGATTTGTAGAAATCATAACTGAAAGCTGAACTTTGGGCATGAGGGTGAAAGGAGATCCTCATTGAATACCCACATACTTGATTAATGAAGAATTTCTAGGGCTGGAACTGGGGGATGAAAACTTGGAGAATAAATTTGAAGGAAAACCCTTGAGAGACTTTCTTGCTTGAGCTTCTATGATCTTGCTTCCTTGAAACCCTAGGTGTCTTGACTTAGAGTTTTGAGAGAATTATTCTAGAGATTTATCAATGTTTTTTTGAGGAATAACACCCCTTTTGGTGTTTAAAAGACATGGGGAAAGACCTGAGGTAAGAAAATGACCAAACTACCCCCAACTTAAATGCTAAAAAAAGTGAAAAAAAGTCATTGGACGGGGCTTCCCACGGGCCATAGTGGCCCCCACGGGCCATTGGACCCAACCGTGGGCTTCACGGGGGTCAAGCAGGCTCACTAGAAAGTTTCCACACCCTGCCACCACAAGACACCGTGGTCACCAAGGGCGTCAGGGACGCCTGTCAGCCCTTCCCACGCTCGTCGGAATTTTACTACTGACATTGCTTCACTAAAAGGCTCATAACATGTTACTTCGGATTTAGATTAACAAGCGGTCAACGGTGTTGGAAAGATAATCAAATACCTTTAATTTGGTGGGTAGTAGGCTACCTAACTCTATATATGCTAGGATTTATGATCGTTTCAAGTTTAACCTAGTTAGAACTTACATGAAAACTAAATTGGAAGAAGGGCTTCCTACTTAACTTTGAGCTAGAGGTTCTTTATGCCATTAATTCATATCTAATACACCTCCAAACTTAAGAATTGATCTTAATACTTGTATTCATAGAAAATTCATCAGTTATGGGTCTAACCACATATAAAGAACTGTTCAGATCTTAGCTAAGAATTTCTGGGGTGTTACAATATCTCCCCCTTGGGATCATTCATCCTCGAATGAAGACTAACTAGGCTAAATTTATAGGGAAAGGTCTACAATCCCATCGACTAAGTTCTAAAAGTTGGAGTACATATATGATAACTGATTTCTGACTGAAACATGAGTTGAGCTGGATTCGTGAGGCATGTATGCATACTGGGAGCATAAGAACACTGATGGGACATGAATCTGAATGTCCAACATGATAACTGGTCTGGAGTAAGAGTAGGGGCTTAGCTGAATCTCATAAAGAACGAATGCATTCTTCGAAATCATAGTGATTGAAAGGAATATTAAACTGAGAGGAGTAATTGTACGAGTAAACTATTCTCTTCTAAACTGAACTTACTAGTATAGAATGGACTTAATGTAGGGCCTTCTGGCCTTAGGAATGATTACCAGCAGGTCTGCACTGTTCTGATATGAAGAGTCTACTATCTTTCTATGTGAAGCTACTGGACGTAAGTCATGAGCACCCTATCCAGGGAGTAAGAACAAAACTATACCCGCCTTAAACAATATGGCTAACAGCTTTTAAGCTTAGGAACCCCCTTTTTAACTACACCAACTTCTCTAAGTACCACACTCACCATTTGCATCTAAATTTCTCATCATCGCTCATATAGATGCTAAGGTCTGAGTCTAACTAATTGCTTTCACCATGTTCAAACCTAACTCGGAGGCACAAATTGCTACACCTATCATGGTGATGCTAGTCTTATACCTGACCTGCAACTAAAGGCCTACTCTCGGCTGTGAACAATGAATCTGGGCTGAGCATCATTAACAAGGATAAGGGGTATTGCTGAATTTTGACTCCTACGTAGAGAGACTTAGTCACTTAAGATGATACTTAGGGACATGAGTTCAAAGGGCACGAGTACTTCACATATTGAGCACATAAGGCCTAAATAGAGGATTATTATGAGAATACATGTTATAACCACGCATCACTAGTTTGGGTGTACGTACTTAAAGGTTTGAGCAAGGAAATCTTAAGCACAAGTCATTCAAAAGATCTGATTTGAGCATCTACATGAGTCTGGTGCTATTAGCCATTAAGGCATAACTAGAGGACAGATGGAATAGAAATGAACATACTGTGAGAGATGGGATTATATGTAATCAGTGTCTTGACATAAAGCTGAAATTCATGGAATCATAAAGTAAGACTGGGATTGCTGTCTGAAGAAATTTCTGTATATTTTAGGAGTTGCGCATGCACATTAATTTACATAGAGTGCATGAGCTTAGTCATGAATATGGCACAAATTTGTCTGAGTATAGTGTCATCTTGGCTGAAGTGCTAGGAAATCCCCTAGAATAAGAATAGATTGATACCCCATCATAGATCCTTCTAGAATTCTATACTAGTTTAGTTGCAAGACTCAGCTTGGTTCCTCATTCCATCCTCTCCCCCTTAGTTCAAAAGTGACTCGTCTAAGTTTGGGATGTAGGAATTAAAAGAGTAGGGAAGATACTAGAATTCCCCTGACTTAAAAGAAAATTGCAGTTTTTTTTCCTTCACTGGACGGGCTACGCGATGGGCTTCGAACCTACGACGTCCCATCAGAATCGGGCATCAGAAAGGACTAGGCTGGTCTAGCTCTCTGGTAATTCCCTATAATGGATCCCATGGCTCATCGAATCCACGACGGCTGTGGTGGCAGCCCATAGTGGCAGAAGAGGTGTGGGGTGGGCACTGGCGGTTTCCCATAGCTTGTCCCATGGCTTGTCGAACTTTTGACACCTCTGGTGACTTATATCAGGCTGAAGCTAGCTGAACAGAGCCACTGGGCTCTTCTCATGGCGACCCTGATGGGCCGTCAGACATTCAATGCCCGTGCGTCAGCCCATGGGGGATGATACTGTAGGTAAATTTCCTGAGTTTTTGGGTTTTAAAAGCTAGTCTGAGATCTGGGGTGTTACAATATCCACCCAAAACAATTGAATTAAAACCATTCTAAGGGTCTCAACATCGTATATCTATACTCCCCTGAATTCATTTCTTAAGAACACCATATAATATACACAAGGCCTTCTCCAAAATCAACAACCTAAGAATTTCTAAACTAGTCACACCTAGTACCATAAGATCTCTGAATATTATGCAACAACATACTTCTCTGGGTACACATCTATCTTTCTAACACTTAAGGTTCTTCTTTACCTCATGACCACACTTTATGGCAAGTTAATCAACTTAAATATCTGCACATATTAGGTCAAGCCTAGTAGGTCAATTCCATAAGACTAGCATCACCACCCCTATCTTATAGTTACTATACTTCTAAATTCATACACCTGGATCTGGGGTCATTCTGATACTTATGGCTCATAAAATCTCAATTCATACTAACTCTTGAGTGACTGTACTACCCAAATGCTTAGGGGACCATACTTTTTGGCTAAGGCGCTATCCATAGTAAAGTTTCTGGAAGAGAGTCTGAGAGCACATTCTACTACAGGCTCAATCTGCACGAATGGAAAAATGATACATGCTTTTGGATTGGTAGACTTTATGCACTAGTGGGCTCCTCTTAAGACTTTGTGCAGTCTCTCAACCTTCTAATGGCTCTATTTGAAAGAACCTCACTGATAGGGATCTGAACTTTACTATTTCCACTACCTCGAAGATGAGGCATGATTGGAGAAATTGGATTAACGCAAGAATTGGCATAAGTTTCTGAAGGAACAACTTTAGCGCACGATCTGGAGTATGAAAGGAGGGAAAAATTTCCTAAATGCCCTGTAGCCTCCTGATATTAAGTATAGTGCATAACACACCCATAAGAAAGACTCTACTAGACACAGCTTCACAGAAACCCTAGGACACTTGAACTCTATGCTCTGATACCAAGTTTGTCATGCCCTGAGCCTACATCCTAGACGCAATATGGTGCTTAGAGTCACAAGTGACCCCAAGCTAACTCATGGCCTGGCATACTGCTAAGATATAGACTGAAAGATATAATGTGGAAGATGAAATATGCTGAGCTCTTTAAAATTAATATAACATAACGACTTTCATAAATAAGATACAAGAGCATTTGAAAACTTATACAATAGACTGACTGACTGTCTAACTATCTATGAAGCCTCTATTAACACTGACTATAGTTAGCCAGGACATGACCCCCAACTATCTCTAATGAATATATCAAACTGAAAGTAAACTACTATGAATACTACTGACTGGAGTTCTTGAATAAGGAGAACTCATTCCCAAGATGCTGACTGGAAGCTGCGATCTGTCTGACCATGATCCTGGGAGCTAGCACTGAAGCCTACATCATAAAACGATGCAACACAAGGACTATATATGGTCAATACTATGGAATGTACTGAGCATGTGAGATAAAGCTCTAAATTTTATATCATGAGAAAACATGTATATATACTGAAAGCATAGCTAAATACTGGACAAAGCATAGATGTCTGAGAATGCATAAGTCAAATTGTAGAATATAAGCTCTTTAGCTGAAGAGGGTGTAAATCATATTTCTGAACTGTAACTAGGAGATCATGATATTTTAATGTAAGTAAAACTGTTACTAGGGGATCCATAGACTGAAAGGATGAATATTGTCTGAAAATCATAAAATAGTGCAACTGAGCTGAAAACCATGAATCATGCTAATAGTATTGTTTAAAGTAAATCCTTAGAGAGTTTATTCTACTGAACATGCTGAAAATATTGATATACTTTACTTAATACAAGCTGAAAGGTATAAGCTGATGCAATGACCAAGTATATAAGCATGTAACTGTATAATACTGAACTAAACTGGATAACTGAATACAAGGCCATGCAATAATGAGTATGGACTGTGGGAGCTACTATTAACCGACATACCCCAAGCTGAGCTAACTGTGGGGACAACCTGTAACCCTGGATGAAAGGGTGTTCATACCTTGCCAAGGGTACAAAAAAATCTGATGTGGATCCACTAACTGATTTTCATAAGAGACAAGGGTGACCAGCCTAAACCTGACAGCTGACCCCTTTTATACCTACGGTGGTGCCAAAGTTCTGGGACTGAGGGACTGCTACTAAATATCTCAGCCTAAAGCTGATAGCAGAGCCTTCATCCCTTCATCCGCTCGGTACTAAGCCTACTACCAACTGAATGTATAAATAATAAATGCAAACTGAAGTACTGGATAGATCAAATACTGTAATCAACTGAGAATGCAATATAGTGATACTGAAACTGATAGCATTCTAATTCTGAAGCATAACTGACTGAAGAAACTGGGAATGCAATATAATGCTAAGACTGAAAGCATTCTATTTTTTTGAAAAGCTATAGGCTGAAAACTGACTGATTTCATGCTTTAAAACTGAGTTCTAGTAGACTAGGCTAAATTCTGAAGAAAAACTACTTCATGTGAAAACACTACAATTTCATGCTAAGTTCTTGAAAAGAAAGCTAATTCATGCAGAAGATACTATAAATCCAGGCTAAGTCTAGTTTATCTGAAATCATAGGATTTTGAGAAAATATCTGTAAAATTTCATCCAATATCTCTTAAAACATGTACGTGAACATATTAAACCATAAGGAGTTCAATTCTGTAAAAACATGCATAGTTGGGTATGAACCCTAGAATCATAGATTTGTAGAAATCATAACTGAAAGTTGAACTTTGGGCATGAGGGAGAAAGGAGTTCCTTATTGAATACCCACATACCTTATTACTGAAGACATTCTAGGGCTAGAACTGGGGTATGAAAACTTGGAGAAGAAATCTGAAGGAAAACCCTTGAGAGACTTTCTTGCTTGAGCTTCTATGATCTTGCTTGCTTGAAACCCTAGTTGTCTTGCCTTAGAGTTTTGAGAGAATTATTCTAGAGATCTATCAATGTTTTTTTGAGGAATAACCCCCCTTTGGGTGTTTAAAAGACATGGGGAAAGACCTGAGGTAATAAAATGACCAAACTACCCCCAACTTAAATGGTGAAAAAAGTCATTGGACGGGGCTTCCCAGGTGCTTTCATGTCCCCCACGGGCCATCAGACCCAACCGTGGGCTTCTCGGGGGTCAAACAGGCTCACTATAAGATTCCCACGCCCTGCCACCACCGGCATTAGGGACGCCCATCAGCCCTTCCCACGCCCATTGGCCTGCCCATCGAAATTTTACAGTTGACAGTGCTACACTAAAATGCTCATTACTTTTTACTCCGGACTTGGATTAACAATAGGTCAGTGGCGTTGGAAAGATAATTCTAATACCTTTAATCTGGTGGGTACTAGGCCACCTAACTCTATATATGCTAGGAGTTATAATCGTTTGAATTTGACCCTAGTTAGAACTTACATGAAAACTAAATTTGTAGAAGGGCATTCAACTTAACTTTGAGCTAGAGGTTCTTTGTGACATTAATTCATATCTAATACACCTCCAAACTTAAGAATTAATCTTAATATTTGTATTCATAGAAAATTCATCAGTTGTGGGTCTAACCACATATAAATAACTATTCAGATCTTAGCTTAGAATTTCTGGAGTGTTACAGGGCGTGAGGAAGAAAAGGGTTCCTTACTTTGATAGTCTTACATACCTCAAATTTTCCAAAATTCAATGGAGAATCTGCAAAATTTGGTTTGGGACTCTAAGACTTACTGCTTCAATGAATCCTTGGGTTTCATATCAAGAAACGTATTAGAATCCTTAGGTCAGGGTTAGGAATCGTTAGTTAATCATTAGGAATGAAAGATAAGACTTACCTAGCCTTTGAAAAACGTTTCTCATTGCCTAGGGTGGAGAGAAAAAGGTCTAGGCTTGAAAAATAATTAGAAATGACTAAGAGTTCTATTTAATGTCACCTGAATCTGATGATTTACAGTTGGTTCTACGGTTTGTTCTTCTGGAAAATGGACTATAGTCCAAGTCGTAGAAATATGGAACAAAAATCTAAGATTTCTAATCAGACTTTTATGGGTGAAACCATGGTCTGTCCTTTTGGATAATGGACCGTTTACTTGACTGTGATTCTATTCGGAGATTTTGAGGGTTCTTTGAACTACCTTCTTTGGATTAGATTACATTCGTTCTTTCAAACCATGGATAGTATACTAAGTCATTATTTTCTCTGGGATTTTGATAGCCCTCAAATTTGAATCTATGGTTGACAACTATGGATTGTAAAATGAGATTACACACTATCCTGTCATATGTTCTTTGACTTGGGGATTTTATCATCCCTCTGAACATTTTTTATGGTGGACAAAATGGACCTTTCTTTAAAATCACGAACCATACTATCTCCCATAGAAACTTGGGATTTGGTTCACTTTAGAGGGTTACTCAATAGTTTGCTTAATGTACCATTCTTTGGAACTATAGTCCATAGAAGTGACCATAAACTTAGCACCCCCACGGAACGTGTCCTCATCAATCAGGCTGACAGAGGTTGGTCGACCCACTAGTGGAATCCCAGGATGGGTTCCCATGGCCGATCAGACTTGTGACAGCTCTGGTGACTTCACGTCGGGATTGAGGAGCTGGGACAGCTCCCACAATGAGGCCAACCACCTGTGGGACCTCCCATGGCTTGTAGGGCCTGAATATTAAAGAAACCATCCTAATTTCTAAGTCTAAATGATGGTTTAAATTTTTAGGTGTTATAATATCTCTCCCTTGGGATCATTAATCCTCAAATGAAGATTTAAATAGGCTGGAATAATAGGAAAGGAACTACAATCCCTCAAACTAAGTTCTAAAATCTGAAATACTGGGATAATGACTGAATTCTAACTAAAACATAACTAAACTGAAGTCGTGAGACTTGAATGCATGCTGAAAATACGAGAATAGCTGAGAGAATATGAAACTGAGGGGAATACTAGTGAGGAAACTAAGAAAATTAGGGAGGAACTATTACCTCAAGCTTGAGCTGAATCAGAATAAAAGAGGAGAGGGTACTTGGATATCATGGCTGCTTTTTCTTCCCTAGTAGCTCCCTCAACTGACTAGTTCCTCCAAAAGACTTTCACTGAAGAGACCCCCTTATTTCTCAACCTACGAACGTGATAGTCAAGAATCTAAACTGGGACCTCTACATAAGAGAGACTATTTTTCACACCCGCAATCTTCAATGGCACAACTACGGCTAGATCACTAATGCACTTCTTCAACAGAGATACATGAAAGACTGGGTATATTGATGCTATGTCTATTTGCAATTCTAACTCATAAGCTTCCTAAAAAACTCTCCTCAGAATCCTATAGGTACATGCATAGAGGGGACTAAGCTTCCCCTTCTTACCAAATTTTATGACTCTCTTCATAGGTGAAACCTTCAGAAATACCCAATCCACAACCTCAAACTTAAGTCCCTTCTCCTCACATATGCATAAGATTTCTGGCGACTCTAAGAAGCCTTCAATCTCTACCTGAGGAGCTAAACTTTTTCCATAGTCTCATGTACTAAATATGGGCCTATCAAGGTTGTTTTACCTACCTCAAACCAGCCAATAGGTGATCCACACCTCCGCCCATAGAGTGCCTCATACGGAGCCATCTGGATGCTAGAACGAAAGTTGTTTTTATAGGCAAACTCTAGACGAGGTAAGTACTCAGTGCAACTACCTTTAAAATAAATCACACAAGACCTCAACCTATCCTCTATGGTCTGGATGGTACTTTCTACTTGACTATCTGTCTGCGGATGAAAAGATGTGTTGAGATTTTCCTGAGAACCAAGACCTTTGTGGAATGACTTCCAAAACTGAGATCTAAATTGAGTACCCCTATCTAAGATTATAGACAAAAGAACCCCATGCAGTCTGACTACCTCACGAATTTAGAGCCTAGCATAATCCTCTGTTGAATCAGTAGTCTTGATAGCCAAGAAGTAGGAT
Source organism: Jaltomata sinuosa (assembly GCA_003996215.1). Taxonomy (NCBI): domain Eukaryota; kingdom Viridiplantae; phylum Streptophyta; class Magnoliopsida; order Solanales; family Solanaceae; genus Jaltomata; species Jaltomata sinuosa. Next base: position 21,152 of record QJPP01004249.1, read on the forward strand.
GACTTAGTAATCTTGTCTACTACCACCCAAATTTAATTGTGTTGTCTAAGAGTACGAGGTTAACCGCTAATAAAATACATATTGATCACTTCCCACTTTCACGTAGGAATGTCAGCATCCCGAGTCACATCTTTCGGACTTTGATTCTCTACCTTACTTTCTAGGAATTTTGACACATGGCCATGAAATCTGCGATGTCCCTTTTCATGTCATTCCACCAATAGACTTCTCATAGTTCATAGTATATCTTTGTGGGATCGAGATAAATGGAATATCTAGAGATGTGGGCCTCTATCAAGTTTTGCTACCTTAACTCATCATAGTTAGGAACACATAGCTGACCTTAGTAGCAGAGTACACCATCTCCCGCTTAGGAGAAAACCTCTACTCTCTACTGATGGACTACACCTTTCAACTGAAGTAAGATAGGATCAATGTCTTGCTTTTCCTATACTTCAACTACAGAAGAAGATTTTGACCCATTCTGAACTATAACTCTGCCATCTGCTGAGCCTGTAAGGCAAACCCCTAAACGAGCAAGCCTATGAACATCCTTAGATAATTCCTTCTTCTCTTGTTTACATGTGCCACACTATACATAGATAACCTGCTAAGTGCATCAGCCACTACATTGGCCTTACCCGGATAGTATAGTACACTCATAGAATATTCACTGAAAAGATCTAGCCACCTTCTCTGATTAAGAATTTAACTCCTTCTGAGTGAACACATACTGAAGGATCTTATGGTTGGTAAGCACATCCATATGGAGACCATATAAATATTGTCTCCAAATCATCAAGGCAAAAAAAACCGCTGTGAGCTTAAGGTCATGGGTCGGGTAGTTTTTCTCATGAATCTTAAGCTGTCTGGAGGCATAGGAAATGAACTTACCATGTTGCATCTAAACATAACTGATTCCAATTTTGGATGCATCACAATATACAAAAAACCTATCTAGACTGTCTTGTAGAGTCAAAACTGAAGTTGTGGTCAACGTAGTTTTCAATTCCTAGAAGTTCTTCTCACACTCTTATGACCATTGAAACTTGACCTTTTTCTTAGCCAACCTGGTCAATGGGGAAGCTGTGGATGAAAACCCCTCAATAAACCTTTTTTAGTAACTAGCCAAACCTAAAAAGTTTCTAATGTCGGTCGGAGTGGGTCTAGGCTAGTTCTTGACTGCCTTTATCTTTTGTGAGTTTACCTGAATACCCTCCTTATACACCACATGTCTCAAAAAGGCAACTGACTGCAACCAGAACTCACACTCATTAATCTTGTTGAATAATTGGTGATCCTTAACAATTTGTTGCAGAACCCTCAGATAGTTTGTCTGCTCCTCTTCACCTAAGAATAAATAAGGATGTCATCTATAAAGACAATGAAGAACATATGTAAATATTGCTTGAACACCTTATTCATCAAGTCCATAACAGTTGTAGGAGAATTCGTTAGTCCAAAATGCATAACCATAAATTCATAGTGATCATACCGAGTTGTGAAGGTTGTCTTCAGAATATTACCCTCTCTAAATCTGAGCTGATGACAGCCTGACCTGAAGTCTATCTTGGAGAAATAACTAGAACCATAAAGTTGGTTGAAAAAATCATCAATCCTAGGAATGGGATACTTATTCTTAATTCTGACCTTGTTCAACAGACAGTAGTCGATCCACATTCTGAGAGAATTGTCTTTTTTACGCAGGAAAAGAACTAGAGCACTCCATGGAGAGATGTTGGGAATGACAAAACATTAAATTGAAAGGTATTTAATATGTTCCTTTAATTTGTTAAGCTTGGCTAGAGACATTCATTAAGGTGGAATTGAAATAGGCAAGGTATCTTGAAGGAGATCCATTTCAAAGTCAATTTCCCGCACTTGATGAACTCCGGGCAGATCTTTGAGAAACACTTTTGGGAATTCACTAATAACTTGGAAGGACTGAAGAGTTGGAATATTGGACTTTGAATCCTTAACCCAAACAAGATGGTTGATACATCCTTTGTAAATCATTTTTCTAGCCTTAAGGTAACAGAAAAATTGACCTACAAGCACTAAGGTACTAACTTTCCACTCAAAGACTGGCTCATTTGGAAATTGAAACTGAACTCCTCTGTTTCTACAATTGACTAAAGCATAATAATAATATATCTAATCCATGCCAAGAATAACACCAAAGTCAGTCATATCTAACTCTACAAGATTAACTTAGGTGACCTTCTGAGAAATTATGATCGGGCAATTTTTCTATACGCGTCAGGCTGACGGAGGCTGGCCGAGCCACTGGTGGAATCCCATGATGGGTTACCATTGCTCGTCATACTTGTGATTGTCATGGTGACTGCCCTTCAGGGCTGAGGAGATGGGTCAGATCCCACGGCAAGGCTGACAGCTCGTGGGACCTCCCACAGCCCATGGGGCCTTAATCTTACAAAAACCATCCTAATTTCTAAGTCTAAATATTGGTTTGAATTCTGAGGTGTTACAATATCTCTCCCTTGATATAATTCATCATCTAATGAAGAATTAATTAGGCATTAATAGTAGGGAAGGAGCTGTAATCCCTCAAACTTAGTTCTAAAAGCTGAAATATTGGGATAATGATTGAATTCTAACTAAAACATAACTAAATTAAAGTCGTGAGACATGAATGCATGCTGAAAATACGAGAATAGCTGAGACAATAGGAAACTGAGGGGAATACTAATGAGGAAACTGAGAAAAATAGGGAGGAACTATTACCTCAAGCTTAAGCTGAATCGGAAGAAAAGAGGTAACGGTACTTGGATATAATGGCTACTTTTTATTCCCAAGTAGCTCCCTCAACCGACTAGTTCCTCCAAAGGACTTTTACTAAAGCGACCCCCTTATTTATCAACCTATGAACCTAACGGTCAAGAATCAAACTGGGACCTCTTTGTAAGAGAGACTGTCTTTCACACCCACACTCTCTAATGGAACAACTATAGCTAGATCACTAATGCACTTCTTCAATAGGGATACATGAAAGACTGGGTGTACTGATGTTAAGTTTGATGGCAACTATAACTCATAAGCTACCTTGACAACTTTTCTCATAATCTTATATGGAAATACATAGAGGGGACTAAGCTTCCCCTTCTTACCAAATCTCATGACTCTCTTCATAGGTGAAACGTTCAGAAATACAAAATCATCACCCTTAAAATCTAAGTCCCTTCTCCTCACATCTATATAGGATTTCTTGCAACTCTGAGCATCCTTCAATCCTTCACTGATAAGCTGAACTTTTTCCATAGTCTCATTGAATGAATATAGCCCTATTAAGTTTTCTTCACCTACCGCAAACCAGCCAATAGGTTATCCACACCTCTGCCCATAGAGGGCCTCATAAGGAGTCATCAGTATGCTAATTTATTTTTGTATGCGAACTCTATAAGACATAAGTATTCATCGCAACTACCTTTGAAATCAATCACACAAGCCTTCAACCTATCCTCTAAGGTCTGGATGGTACATTCTATTTGACCATCTGTCTGCGAATAAAAAGTTATGTTGAGATTCACCTAAGAACCAAGACCTTTGTGGAATGACTTCAAAAAATGAGATGAGAATTGAGTACCCCTATCTAAGATGATAGAAAAAGGAACCCAATGCAGTATGAATAACTTACGAATGTAGATCCTGGAATAATCATCTGCTAAATCATTAGTCTTGACAGCCAAGAAGTGGGGTGACTTAGTCATCCTGTCTACTACTACCAATATTGAATTGTGTTGTGTACAAGTATGAGGTAAACCTGCAATAAAATCCATATTAATCACTTCCCACTTCTACGTAGGAATGTCAGTATGCTGAGTCATACCTCCCTGACTCTAATGCTCTACCTTACTTGCTGGGAATTTTAACATGTGGCCAAGAAATCTATAATGTCCCTTTTCATGCCATTCCACCAATACACTTCTCGTAGGTCACAATACATCTTTGTGGAACCAGAATGAATTGAATATCTAGAGTTGTGAGCCTCTATCAAGATTTTCTTTCTTAACTCATCCACGTTATGAAAATATAGCTAACCTTTGAAGCAAAGTACACTATCTCCCCCTTTGGAGAAAACCTCCACTCTCTGTTGATGGACTGCACCTTTCAACTGAAGTAAGATGTGATCATTGTCTTGCTTCTCCTTTACTTCAACTACCAAAGAAGATTTTGACCCATTCTGAACTATAACTCCGCCATCTGCTGAGTCTGTAAGGCGTACCCCTAAACGAGCAAGCCTATGAACATCCTTAGCCAATTCCTTCTTCTCTTCCTCCACCTATGCCACACTACCCATAGATAACCTGCTAAGTGCGTCAGCCAATACATTGGCCTTACCCGAACGGTATAGCACACACATAGCGTAGTCCCTGAGAAGCTCTTGCCACCCTCTCTGATGAAGATTTAACTCCTCCTGAGTGAACACATACTGGAGGCTCTTAAGGTCGGTAAACACATCCATATGGACACAAAATAAATAGTGTCTCAAAATCATCAAGGCAAAAACAACCATTGCAAGCTCAAGGTCATGAGTTGGGTAGTTTTTCTCATGAATCTTAAGCTGTCTAGAGGCATAGGCAATGACCTTACTGATAACTCTCAAATAGACTCTCCAATAGGAGGTGATTTCGATCATCAAAGCAAAACAAACTTTATATTCTCGATGGGAGTCGAGGTTGATCACACAGACAGTGTTTGTAATAAGTCGCCAAGAGATTATAGTATATCATTCATGAATAGAGTAATCGATCAATAAATATAAAAAGTAAATAGGGGAAAAACAGGGAATTGGAAATCTATCACAATGGCAATTCGAACAAGAAAGCAAATAAAACAATGAATTTGTAGTCAAAAGAGAGGGCAATTAAGGATATGTTTCCGATGAGATTCAAATGGGGTTAGGGTACATGTTCAATTATGCATATTCTCAACAAACAATATTGATATCATTGGTTTTTGTTATGTTTGTAAATCTCTCAGTCTTACAAATATATTTCTGATGGTCTTTGTTTAGGCACCATGGGATCAACAGAAACCAACCAATACATGTTTGAGGAAGTCATATTATTTCTAGCTTAGACTCTTAAATAGGTGTTTTCCGGCGATTAAGCTATTTCTAGCCTCAATCTTGATGGAAATCCCAAGTACCCACTATTGAATTCTCATTCGAAATTATGAACTTTTCTTTCAAGTAAGAACACAACCAACTAAGTTCAATCAATGTTTGCAACCATCAATTTTAGAGTTAAAACATGGAGAATACAATGGACCCATATCAATTTAGCAAATATAAGCACAATTAAACAAGACCAATACCCAAATTCAAATACCCATCATACACATACCCGTAGACAAGGAAATTAGCCACTCATGCAAAAGAAATAAGAGACTATACCAATTGGGTAATTCAAATTTCCATTCATTAGTAAGCCAATATCAAATATCCAAACTCAATTGTACAATAATGGTGGAATTCCAAGGAAGAAGATGAGAAATAGCAAGTGCACCCCTATCTTCCTTGGAAACTTCTCTCTATGGAAAACTATTCAATAATGTGTAAAATGCCCAATTTGGGTTTTAGAAGCTTCCAAAAACGTCACATGAAAATGGAAAAAAATTCCTCTCGAGCATGGTGCGACGTGACATACGGTGTGATATTTAGCCGCACCATGCATTGTGCACGTCACACGCCTTTACTCCAGCCGACCAGTGACTTCAAGTGTTATCGTATCTCATGTGAAGAGTGGTGAGGACCTCTCCAGCCGTTGTGCACATTGCACGGCGGCCGCACCTCTCGGCAGATTCTTCTTCACCTTTGATCAACTTTACACTTCAACTCTTTTTGAGATCTTTTGGGTCCATATCCTTGTTTTCTACTTATGATCATGAGTACCTGCATTTGCATCAATAAAGTCCATAAGTACCTCTAAATCTTATCAAAGCATGAAAATAATTCATGAATAAAGTCTTAATAAGTTGGTAGATTACTAACTTATCAAACCCCCAAACTTGAACTATTGCTTGTCCTTAAGCAAGATACACACAAAGTAAGGAATGAATTATTCTCTAAAACACATGAGTTTCACTAAAGATTACTCTACTCTAAAGACAAAGAAGAATAACAAACAAGAATACTCAACTACAATGCATATATCAATTTTTACCACCACATTCTCAAAGCAATTGTTCATTTCAAAACAGTCATCAAAAGTGCTTCATTTCTCATTTAAAAACAAGGGAATTTGCCATTCACTACAAGATCAAGCTTCTTACGTCATTGTCATGGACCTTCAAGAATTTCCTCAAGATTCACCACACAACTTATCTCGTTCATTCCTCTCAATTGAAATAGAGACTTCACAATTCCTTTCAAGTGTGCAATGCCACTCACTACAAGAGAGAATCCCACTCAAAATCATGAAATTCACAAGACAAAGGGATTATAATAGAACCAAAAGACTTTCACTCTCTCAAAAAAGTTCAAGTGTACACATATCGAACCATAGGCTTACCCTTCATGTAATTCGCCACTAATGTAGAGTTACCAAGCTCGAAATCACCAAGGACTTATGGGTTATGATGTTGGTTAGGGTTAAGGTGAGGGTTGCATTTGGCTCAAGTTACTAAACCTCCCTAATGCTCTTTTCGATTATTTCAAAAATACCGCTCATATTTTTGAACAATGACTTCACCTTATTTCTCCGTCATACAACCCAAGCTTTCCCTTAAAACCTGATCATTTGTCATCCTTTTATCACCTTCACTTGATAGCACCAATTTTTTTCTTTTTTTTCATTTTGCTCATTTCATTGGTCATTTTGGAGCAATTTTCAATTCAAGCATATGGTGCTACCTTGTATTGAAGCACATCTCCTTTTCTTCTCCACTTTAGTACATACACCTCAAAACTTAGGCCTTTGCTTATGTTACCATTTTAATTTCCCCCCAAACTTAGGATTTTAGTCTATATTTCACTTTCGAGCCATTAGGGAGGATGGGTGCAAACAATTAGGTTCCAAAAAAGGTTAAGGTGTAAGGTGCCAAAGAATGGACACAAGCATCAAGGGGCATACTAAGATCAATGTAAAAGGAAGTCAGTTTGGGTGATGTGACTATTTAAAAAGGGCCTAAGGTCATCTTTCAAGCTCAGTTACATCTAGGATTTTGCCTTCAATAACATTCGAGGCAAGTTCTAGAAAACACATGCACACAAGAATTAGGTACAACCTTACCACACAAGCATCCTGACACAACATTAATAACAACTAGTCTCAAAATCGACTGGGAAAAATGACTTTTGACAAGCTATTCTGTGTTCATTACACCCTTATTTGTGAATCAGTCAAGCTAAACAGGGAGAGTGCAAGTCATGACAAGAGAATGCTTTACTCAAAATCATTTTGCCTCTTTCCTTCAATCTTCAAAAACCTTTTGCCAAGAAAATTTTTCGATGGGGCCATTTAGAGACAAGAAAAGCACAGACTCACATTAAAACTAAAACTTAGAATTTTCCCTTTAAAAATTCACCTCTTAATCTATCATAAGGAAACACCAACCCAGTTTGACATAAGAAGAAAAAAAATATTTTTGTTCCTTGGGAAAGAACCGTAGTATAAAGATAACCCTAGGAGTTTTTTACTAATCTACTATTAAAAAGATAATCAAAGACTTAAGAGCTAATGAATTATTTTAAAACAAGCCTCGGCATAGGCATTAACGCATTTGCAAGGCACGAGTAGTGAAATAATAGAATCATATTGTCACGACCCGATTTCTCGGTCATGATGGCACCTACAGCCCCAGTAGGCGAACCAATTCCCGTAGCCCAGGACAGTTAGTAATGGGCTACTATCTAACAAATAAGCGGAAGAATAGTTTAATAAGCAAAACTAAGAGAGTAAGATGAGGAGAATAGATAACAGGAGTATATATATATATACATATGCGGAAACTAAACCAAACCCCAAGACCTGGTACCATAGTATAGAGCCAAAACTACATACATGGAGTGCAAACGATCCAAAATAATATATACAGATGTCACTGAATAGTAATAGAGTACATGAAGAAAAAGATAAACTAAAGCTAAGCTCTGATCGCCAAGAGCTCACCCTCAGTCTGAAGTAATCCCCAACAGATCTCCAAGCATGAATCACAGCGATCTAACGGCGATGGCCCACGCTAGGATCTGCACCAAACGATGCAGGGGATAGGGTGAGCACCAAATGAGAAGCATAAGGTACCCAGTAGGTATCATAGGCCGACTGGGCACATATAAGATAAAAGCGTAATAACAGACAGAACAGAAGCAAGTAGTCAAAGAAATCAATGAAAAGTACACAGGAACTAGCCCAGAGGAAAATCAACAGAACCATATGTGAGGCCAGTAAGCAGAATATACACACCATAGGCACAGGTGAAAGTAAGAAATAACGCACCTGGGGTCCTTGCAATAACAGTGTATACATAATAAGTTTACGAAATGAACGGTATACCGGTAACCTCAAGTATAAGAAGAGGGAAAGAGTAATGATAGACATGCTCAGAGACATGAATCAAACTCAACTAATCATATCAATCTCAAATCCATAAGCTAACAGTCTAGCAGCAACCAATCCCATACTTAACCGTAACAGGGAACAATCTATAAATAAATAGCAAGAGTCTACCTACAGTCCCCCGGCCGCCCATACAACCGAGGAACACAAACAAGTGAAAACAAACCCTCCGGCATCCCATACTACCGGAGTGTACAATCAACAAACAACAAACAAGGGTGGAGCCTCAAACAATGAATGATATGATGCATGAAGATCTCAAGTGAAATGGTATCTCTGTGTGTACCTCCTCCGGTGCCGATACGGCCCAGCAGGTAGGTTCCATGGAAGGACACTGCCTGTATACCTCTACTCCACCGTATACCCTTCCTCCGGCACACGCAGCCCGAAGCCCCAGGCCCGGATGGCAAGGTCCATGGAGGTCCCTGACCCCATACTAAAACTCAGTATCAAAACATGTCGTCCGGAAGCAAGTCTGGTGTCAAGATAGAGACCCAGTCTCGAATATGCATGCCCAGACCCTGTCCAGGACTAAAGTAGTAAGAAAATATCTCAAAAAAACCCCTCCAAGGGTGCCCGGGAATAACCGGGTGTAAACAGTAAAAAGTCATCTCAGGTGCTCGGTCCGACCGAGACTAAAAATCATCTCAAGTAGCAAGAAAACTCAACTAGCACCCCGGCCCTGCCGAATCTAGCGTTAATCATAAAACTGATGATTTAAAACATAATTTTACTTTCTTTTACCCAGGAATATTCACAAGTTAAATCAAACCATTTCCAAATCATTTCCATCAAAAATAGGCTCCCGGGGCCATGCAAGGTTTAGAAAATAGTGTCAGTAGGCCCGAAGCCAAAACCATAGTAAAACATGGATAAAACCTCTTTATATGCATGGAAATGGTATATCACACACAACAGCTGCCCAACAGCTCAAAATCAACCTATCGACCCTGCACAGGCCCACAGCTACTCAGCAAGCATAACCAGCCTAGAAGGATAATTCTAGGCTCGGGACTCGCGGACATTCCCAAAATCCCACCTTCTATTTTCCAGAGTCAACAAGGTCTCACAGGACCACAAGGGTAAATAAAATATATCGGCAAATACTACAAGCAACGGAGGAACAAAAGTAGGCGGACATGAATAAAGCGGTCGAGGTCTGTGGTACCAACCTAATAAACCAACCCAAGGATGCCCATTAATACAATTTTATCCTATATATGCAGAGTCTAGAGAAAATAAACCGTAATCGACCTGTCGTTCGATGACAAGCTCGAACCTCTCCGAAAAGAAGCTCCGAAACGAAATCAAACTTGAACTCGGGCTTGAATAACTTGACGTAGATAATTGATTTCCTTTCGAGGATCAGAATAAATCTTCAAAATATATTTTTCACTTAAACTTCTTGAACAAATGACCACATATGTGTGAGTGGCGTGCTACAGCTGGAAGGCTAAGGAAATTAAGTATAAACAAAGTATGTAAACAGCCCCTCTGAAAATGGTGAATGAATCCATCATATATAATTAATATAAATTAAATTAAATTTTTGAAAAGAAAAGGGACCCATATTATGACTAATATTGCTCCCTTCACTTCTTAGTGGCACGTGGAGGTGGTGTCAAAAGCACACCTCTCTTATCCCACTATTGTTGGACGGGTCCATATTTTGTATGTCTTTGGATATTGCGTAGGTTCGTAGTAAAATAAATATAACTTTTTAAATATACCATAATTCATAGAAAATTATTTCAAACAAAACCTACTATATTATAATAATAATTTTTAATATAACTAAATTTACTATCTCCGTTAAAATAATACAATGTATAAAAACCTTATAAAATAAATACATATACAATTATATCATAATAAAAATATTTTTCATAAACCTTTAAAATACTTTTAAAAAAAGTAATAAAAAATATAACTTTAAAATAAAATATTTCCAAATATACGCGCGATGCTAATAAAATTCTTATATTTAGGTTCGCAATTCACCATCGCACAATTTTGATACTCAAGAACTCTCTTGGAACCCTCCCTTATGTTTTCTCACTGTTTCATAACTGAAATGGCATTTTAAAACGTGAAGTTGAGGCTTTAAATCGATTTTGACCCGACCCGGTTCGCGACCCGGTTTCTACCAGACAGTCCGCGGTAAAACAGTCATAACTTTTTACTCCGAGATCAGTTGGACGTGAGGTTTTATGCGTTGGAAACTAGACTCATAGACCTTCGATTTGGTATTTTGGGGGACTTCTAACTCTTTATATATTGGGAGAAAAGCCCAGAGACATTTGACCCAAAGTTCAGAAAATTTATCAAAGAAACTTATGATAACTTTTGCCGACTTACTTGTCTTCAAAACTTATCATACGACCAAACAAATGGACCTGGCACCAAAATACCGGTCCCGACAAGCCTTAAATGACTTGGGGCCGCTACAAACGAGCTCTAACGGTTCAAGGAAAACGTATACGTGGAAATAACCGGAAGGGTCATTACATCATCCACTACTAAAAAGTACTTTCGTCCTCGAAAGTCAAGGTCAAGGGGGTACCTGAAGGCTCAAACAGCTGCGGATACTGAGCCCGCATATCTCTCTCGGTCTCCCAGGTAGCCTCCACGACTGGACGGTGCCTCCACTGAACCTTAACAACCAGGATCTCTCGAGACCTCAATCTCCTGACATCTCTCGCCAAAATAGTTGTCGGCTCCTCAACAAAGGCTAAACCCTCACCCAACTGAACTGAATCCTACTGCAACACATGAGACTCATCTGGGACATACCGACGCAATATCGAAACATGAAATACAAGATGTATAGCTGAAAACATCAGAGGTAAGGCTAGCTGATAGGCAACGCTACCAACCCTCTGAAGAATCTCCAACGGCCTAATGTACCTGGGGCTAAGCTTGCCCCGCCTACCAAATCTCATCACTCCCTTCATGTGCGATACACGGATAAACACCAAGTCACCGACACTAAACTCCAAGGCACGAAGACTACGATCAGCATAACTCTTCTGCCTGCTCTGAGCTGCCCGAAGTCTGTCCTGAATCGCTCGAACCTGATCTAAGGAATCTCGAAGCAAATTTGTGCTCTGTGGCCCAGCACTAAAACCATCAAACCAACCTACCGGTGATCTGCAACGCCTGCCATACAAAGCATCAAAAGGTGCCATGCCGATACTCGAATGGAAGTTGTTATTATAAGCAAACTCTGCCAAGGGAACAAACTGATCCCATGAACCTCCAAAGTCAAGAACACAGGCCCGAAGCATGTCCTCCAGAATCTGAATGGTCCTCTCGGACTGGCCATCTGTCTGAGGGTGGAAGGCGGTACTAAGATGAACCTCTGTACCAAATCTTGCTGAATAGCCCTCCAGAACTGAGATGTGAACTGAGTGCCACGGTCTAAAATGATAGAAGCTGGAACCCCGTGCAACCAAACAATCTCACGAAGGTAGATTTGAGCTAACCTCTCTGCGCCATAAGAAGTCTGAACCGGTAAGAAATATGCTGACTTAGTCAGCCTATCAACAATCACCCATATGGAATCAAACCCATGAGAAGTACGAGGCAAACCAACAACAAAGTCCATAGTATTCCCTTCCCACTTCCACTCAGGAATGGGAAGTCGCTGCATCAAACCACCAGGTCTCATGTGCTCGAGCTTAACCTGCTGACAGTTCAAGCACCGAGATACAAACTCCGCTACATCCCGCTTCATACCACTCCACCAGTAAAGTTGTCTCAAGTCTCTATACATCTTTGCTGTGCCAGGGTGAATTGAGTATCTAGTGCAATGTGCCTCATGAAGTATCAACTAAATCAAATCACTAATCCTCCGAACACAAAGGCGACTATCAAACCTCAGAACCCCATCTAAATCTAGAGTAGCCCGACTGGTCTCACCCTGAACAACCCAATCGCGAAGGTCACACAACTGCTGATCCTCAAACTGACGGCTCTTAATCTGATCAATCAAAGTAGAACGAACCTCAACACTGGCGAGAACTCTGCTAGGATCCGACAAGTCAAGCCTAACCAAATGGTTAGCCAAGGACTGGATGTCCAAGGCCAATGGTCGCTCGGAAACTGAAAGAGAAGCTAGGCTACCCATACTCACTGCCTTCTGACTCAAGGCATCCGCTACCACGTTTGCCTTGCCCGGATGATACAGAATAGTGAAGTCATGGTCCTTCAGTAACTCGACCCATCTCCTTTGTCTCGAGTTCAACTCTCGCTGACTCGTGATATATGGAAGACTACAGTAATCGGTGAAGATCTCACAGTGAACTCCATATAGGTAGTGCCTCCAGATCTTGAGCGCGAAGACTACCACCGCCAACTCTAAGTCATGAGTAGGGTAGTTGCACTCGTGAACCTTCAGCTATATCGATGCATATGCTATCACTCTACCCTACAGCATCAACACACAACCAAGACCAACCCCAGAAGCATCACAATACACGGAGAAGCTCTGACCCTCAACCGGCAAAGTCAAAACTGGAGCTGAAGTCAATAAGGCCTTAAGCCTCTGGAAGCTATCCTCACACTGGTCCGAGCACTGAAATGGGACATCCTTCCTAGTCAGCATAGTCAAGGGTGTTTCTATGGAAGAAAATCCCTCAAAGAACCGTCTGTAGTAACCTGCTAACCCAATAAAGCTTCGAACCTCAGAAGCAGTAGTAAGTCTAGGCCAATCACAAATCGCAGAAATCTTTCCCGGGTCAACCCTAATCCCATCCTTAGACACCACGTGCCCTAGGAATGCAACTGACTCAAGCCGAAACTCGCACTTTGAGAACTTGGCATAAAGCCGATGATCTCTCAAAGTCTGGTGTATAACCCTCAAGTGCTGCTCATGCTCATCTCTACTACGCGAGTATACCAAGATGTCGTCTATAAAAACTATCACAAATGAGTCCAAATACGGGCCAAGAACCCTGTGCATCAAGTTCATAAAGGCTGTGGGGGCATTAGTCAACCCAAAAGACATCACCAGGAACTCATAATGGCAATAACGTGTCATGAATGTTGTATTAGGGATGTCCTCCACCCTAATCCTCAACTGATGGTAGCCAGACCTCAAATCAATCTTCGAAAACACGACTGAACCCTGAAGCTGGTCAAACAAGTCATCAATCCTTGGCATCGAATACCTATTCTTCACTGTCACCCTATTCAGCTGCCGATAATCAATACACATGCGCATCGACCCATCCTTCTTCTTCACGAAGAGAACAGGAGCACCCCAAGGTGACACACTAGGTCTAATAAACCCCTTAGCTAACAGATCCTGGAGCTGCTCCTTAAGCTCCCTCAACTCAGCAGGAGCCATACGGTAAGGAGAAATAGAAATGGGCTTGGTGCCCGGCTCTAACTCAATAGCGAAATAAATATCTCTCTCAGGTGGAAGGCCTGGCAGGTCGGTAGGAAACACATCGAGGAAGTCTCTAACCACAGGAACAAACTCAGGAGAAGTAGGGTCAGCACTAACATCTCGGACATATGCTAGATAAGCTAAACACCCACGGGAAATCAACTTCCTAGCTCGAAGACAAGAGATGATCCCAGATGGTGCATGGCTAACAGAACCCTGCCACACAACCGGGGATACACCGGGCACAGCTATGGTAATGGTCTTGGTATAACAATCCAAAACCACAAGGTGAGGGGATAACCAGTCCATGACCAGTATCACATCAAAATTTAGCATATCAAGAATCATCAAATCACCCCAAGTCTCTGAATCACCAATAGATAGCATACAAGATCTCACAATCCCATCCACTACTAAGGAATCTCCTACTGGGGTCGAAACAGAAATAGGAACAGATAATGGCTCACTAGCCAACCCCAAACAAGGCACAAAGTAGGAAGATACATATGAACAAGTGGATCCAGGATCAAATAAAGCCATAGCAGACTGATGGCACACAGAAATCGTACCTGTAATCACAGCATCTGAGGCCTCTGCCTCTGGTCTCCTAGGGACCGCGTAAAACTGACGATGACCTCCACCTGCCCGACCGCCATCCCTACCACCTGCTCTGCTGCATGGAGCACCACCTCTCCCCTAATGACCACCCCCTCTAGCCGGAGGCTGAACTGTTCGTAAAGGCTCAGCCAGCTGAACTGTACCCTACTGAGGGCAATCTCTAGAAAAATGACCAATCGCACCACAAGTAAAACAACCCCCTGACAGCCTACTCAGTCGAGATGAACCAGCAGATCCCATATGACCACCACGACCTGATACCCCAAAAACTGTACCCCTCGAAGACTAGCCGCTATAGCCCTGATGGCTTCTCTGACCCTGCTCGAACTGGGTACTACCAAAAGTCTGAAGGGAAGCCTGAACCGGTCAGCTTGACTGACCCTGGTGCTGCTGTGGCTGATAACTCTAGCTCCATTGGCCAGGACCTCTACCACCATATCTGGAACCACTGTAGACACCCTGATGCCGAGGCCTCTTATCTCTGGACCTCTGATCATGTCGCTGTAAGTCCTCCACAGTGCGGGCATAGTCTACGATAGCCTGAAATGACCGACCACTGGCGACCAATATCTCAGCTGGCTGCCTGATCTCTGGCCTCAAACCCCATACAAATCTGCAAAACCTATCTGCCTCGGTAGGAATGATCATAGCTCTGAACGGTGCTAGCTGATGGAAACGAGTCTCATACTCTGAGACAGTCGTAGATCCTTGCATCAAGTGAGTAAACTGCTCCCTACGATTCTCACGATCACTTTGAGGTAGGAACTTGGCCATAAAGGCCTCGTAAAACTCAGACCAGGTCAAAGAAGGTGACGACGGTGGTCTACAAGCAACCTGGGCCCTCCACCATAACTTTGCTGGGCCCTCCAACTGATAGGTAGTATAACCAACCCCGTGAGTCTCCAACAAACCCAAATGATGCAACATCTCCTCACAGGTAGTAATAAAGTCATGTGGATCCTGTCAAGAAGTACCAGCAAACCTCGGAGGTGCTAACCTCAAAAACCTACCCAACGCCTTCTGCTCTGACTCTGTCATAGCTGGGCGAGGAGCAAGAGTCTGTGCAACCGATGGAACAGGAATGACCTCCGCACGGGGAGCCATAGTAGCAGGCTGCTCTCCTGAGCTCTATGCACCCAGGGCTGCCCCCTGAGCGGATATATGCGCTACCTCAGAAGGCCGCTCTCCAATCACACCCAAAAGCTGTAATAGTAATCCCCGAATATCTGGAGACTGAGTTGCGGCTAGAGCTGGCATAGAAGTGGGCACTAGAGCTGGTCCTGGAGCTGGTGGTACCTGGGCTGCCCCCTGATCCACATGCTGCTCGGGCTCTATCTCAACTCTAGCAGCTCTAGCAGGTGCCACTGCTCGAGGGCGTCCTCGACCCTTAGCTGGAGTGGGAGGCTCATTTCCGCGTGATGCCGATGATCTCGTACGAACCATCTGCGGAAGAATGAAGTAGAACAAATGAGATTTCCAGAAACTTCAAGGGTTCTACGCATGACACAGAAGCAATGAAAGAGTCAAATTTCCTAAAATGTCACTGTAGCCTCCCAAAGATTGAGTACGGACATCTCCGCCCCGATACGCAGGACTCTACTAGACATTGGATCCTATACCGATGATACCGGTGAACCTAAAGCTCTGATACCAAGTTGTCACGACCCGATTTCTCGGTCATGATGGAACCTACAGCCCCCAGTAGGCGAACCAATTCCCGTAGCCCAGGACAGTTAGTAATGGGCTTCTATCTAACAAATAAGCGGAAGAATAGTTTAATAAGCAAAAGTAAGAGAGTAAGATGAGGAGAAGAGATAACAGGAGTATATATATATATACATATGCGGAAACTAAACCAAACCCCAAGACCTGGTACCATAGTATAGAGCCAAAACTACATACATGGAGTGCAAACGATCCAAAACAATATATACAGATGTCTCTGAATAGTAATAGAGTACATGAAGCAAAAGATAAACTAAAGCTAAGCTCTGATCGCCAAGAGCTCACCCTCAGTCTGAAGTAATCCCCAACAGATCTCCAAGCACGAATCACAGCGATCTAACGGCGATGGCCCACGCTAGGATCTGCACCAAACGATGCAGGGGATAGGGTGAGCACCAAATGAGAAGCATAAGGTACCCAGTAGGTATCATAGGCCGACTGGGAACATATAAGATAAAAGCGTAATAACAGACAGAACAGAAGCAAGTAGTCACAGAAATCAACGAAAGGTACACAGGAACTAGGCCAGAGGGAAATCAACAGAACCACATGTGAGGCCAGTAAGAAGAATATACACACCATAGGCACACGAGAAAGTAAGAAATAACGCACCTGGGGTCCTTGCAATAACAGTGTATACATAATAAGCTTACGAAATGGACGGTATACCGGTAACCTCAAGTATACGAAGAGGGAAAGAGTAATGATAGACATGCTCAGAGACATGAATCAAACTCAACTAATCATATCAATCTCAAATCCAGAAGCTAACAGTCTAGCAGCAACCAATCCCGTACTTACCCGTAACAGGGAACAATTCTGTAAGTAAATAGCAAGAGTCTACCTACAGTCCCCTGGCCGCCCATACAACCGAGGAACACAAAAAAGTGAAAACAAACCCTCCGGTATCCCATACTACCGTAGTGTACAATCAACAAACAACAAACAAGGGTGGAGCCTCAAACAATGAATTATATGATGCATGAAGATCTCAAGTGAAATGGTATCTCTGTATGTACCTCCTCCGGTGTCGATCCGGCCCAGCAGGTAGGTTCCATGGAAGGACACTGCCCGTATACCTCTACTCCACCGTATACCCTTCCTCTGGCACACGCAACCCGAAGCCCCAGGCCCGGATGGCAAGGTCCATGGAGTTTCCTGACCCCATACTAAAACTCAGTATCAAAACATGTCGTCCGGAAGCAAGTCCGGTGTCAAGATAGAGACCTAGTCTCGAATATGCATGCCCAGACCCTGTCCAGGACTAAAGTAGTAGGAAAATATCTCAAAAAAAACCCCTCCAAGGGTGCCCGGGAATAACCGGGTCTAAACAGTAAAAAGTCATCTCAGGTGCTCGGTCCGACCGAGGCTAAAAATCATCTCAAGTAGCAAGAAAACTCTACTAGCACCCCGGCCCTGCCGAGTCTAGCGTTAATCGTAAAATCGATGATTTAAAACATAATTTTACTTTCTTTTACCCAGGAATATTCACAAGTTAAATCAAACCATCTCCAAACATTTCCATCAAAAATAGGCCCCCGGGGCCATGCAAGGTTTAGGAAATAGTGGCAGTAGGCCCGAAGCTAAAACCATAGTAAAACATGGATAAAACCTCTTTATATGCATGGAAATGGTATGATCACACACAACAGTTGCCCAGCAGCTCACAATCAACCTATCGACCCTGCACAAGCCCACAGCTACTCAGCAAGCATAACCAGCCTAGAAGGATAATTCTATGCCCGGGACTCGCGGACATTCCCAAAATCCCACCTTCTATGTTCCAGAGTCAATAAGGTCTCACGGGACCACAAGGGTAAATAAAATATATCGGTAAATACTACAAGCAACGGAGGAACAAAAGTAGGCAGACATGAATAAAGCGGTCGAGGTCTGTGGTACCAACCTAATAAACCAACCCAAGGATGCCCATTAATATAATTTTATCCTATATATGCGGAGTCTAGGGAAAATAAACCGTAACCTACCTGTCGTCCGATGACAAGCTCGAACCTCTCCGAAAAGAAGCTCCAAAACGAAATCAAACTTGAACTCGGGCTTGAATAACTTGACGTAGATAATTGATTTCCTTTCGAGGATCAGAATAAATCTTCAAAATATATTTTTCACTTAAACTTCTTGAACAAATGACCACATATCTGTGAGTGGCGTGCTACAGCTGGAAGGCTAAGGAAATTAAGTATAAACAAAGTATGTAAACAGCCCCTCTGAAAATGGTGAATGAATCCATCATATATAATTAATATAAATTAAATTAAATTTTTGAAAATAAAAGGGACCCATATTATGACTAATATTGCTCCCTTCACTTAGTGGCACGTGGAGGTGGTGTCAAAAGCACACCTCTCTTATCCCACTATTGTTGGACGGGTCCATATTTTGTATGTATTTGGATATTGCGTAAGTTCGTAGTATAATAAATATAACTTTTTAAATATACCATAATTCATAGAAAATTATTTCAAACAAAACCTAATATATTATAATAATAATTTTTAATATAACTAAATTTACTATCTCCGTTAAAATAATACAATGTATAAAAACCTTATAAAATAAATACATATACAATTATATCGTAACAAAAATATTTTTCATAAACCTTTAAAATACTTTAAAAAAAAGTAATAAAAAGTATAACTTTAAAATAAAATATTTCCAAATATACGCGTGATGCTTATAAAATTCTTATATTTAGGTTCGCAATTCACCATCGCACGATTTTGATACTCAAGAACTCTCTTGGAACCCTCCCTTATGTTTTCTCACTGTTTCAGAATTGAAATGACGTTTTAAAACGTGAAGTTGAGGCTTTAAATCGATTTTGACCCGACCCGGTTCGCGACCCGATTTCTGCCAGACAGTCCGCGGTAAAACAGTCATAACTTTTTACTCCGAGATCAGTTGGACGTGAGGTTTTGTGCGTTGGAAACTAGACTCGAGACCTTCGATTTGGTATTTCGGGGTACTTCTAACTCTTTATATATTGGGAGAAAAGCCCAGAGACATTTGACCCAAAGTTCAGAAAATTTATCAAAGAAACGTACGATAACTTTTGTCGACTTACTTGTCTTCAAAATTTATCATACGACCAAACAAATGGACCCGGCACCGAAATACTGGTCCCGACAAGCCTTAAATGACTTGGGGCCGCTACAAATGAGCTCTAACGGTTCAAGGAAAACATATACGTAGAAATAACCGAAAGGGTCATTACACATATAGGACCAACTCGGCGATATTGCCAAACCATCAAAAATAAAGCATAAAGCCCAGCAAGGGCATAGTTAAGAACTAATAAAAAAACTAAATAAAGAAAAGGCCCGGTAAGATCAATGTCAAAATCATTGAAAACATGTCTGACAAGGGCCAAATAAATTATCTAACAGGGGAGTAAGCATGTCAAAGGCCCGACAAAGGCAATAAAAATATCTCAAAGCCCAACATGATAAACCAACAACAATATCAAATAAACACCACCTCTTCCTCGAAAAGAAGCATTGCCCTTAATTCTTTAAGATCAAAGAGGTAAGGAAAGGGTGCAATAACTCCCTGTGAGGACTACTCCTCATCATGATCTGCCTTTGAACTAGGGCCTGCTCTTTCTTTGTGAATGTGTGAAAGGAGCGTCGATTCTTTGATAGCATCCTATAGCACCGGATCCTGCTTGTTAGCCAGCTCCTCATTATCATTATCATGGAAACAAAAAAATCATCTAAGGGATTGGGAGTATGACAGGGCTGAGGTATGGCACTCAAATATGCATCATGAATCGGAGCCTTCCATTTTTCCTTTGAAGCATCCTTCTAGATCTCATTCACAAATCGCTCAATGAAATCCACCCTCTGGCAGAGATTGATCATGATATCCACCACTTCAATCATGGTCGTCTTGAAAGCCTTCTCAATCAAACCGGGCACCTTGTTAGCGAACTTGGCTAACTGCCTGTCATGATTATAGGTTAGGTTAACTATCTTGTAGAGACCTTCTTTGGTCAAGCTCGATGAAGAAGGAGGGGGTCCCTGAGGTGTAGCAGCTGTAGGATTTCCCAACACTGTGGGAGTAGGTGCTTCTTGTAGGGCCCTTATTTCCCTTAAAACTTGATCATTTGTCATCCTTTTATCACCTTCAGTTGATAGCACCAATTTATTTTTCTTTTTTTCATTTTGCTCATTTCATTGGACATTTTGGAGCAATTTTCAATTCAAGCATATGGTGCTACCTTGTATTGAAGCACATCTCCTTTTCTTCTCCACTTTAGTACAAACACCTCCAAACTTAGGCCTTTGCTTATGTTACCATTTTCATTTCCCCCCTAACTTAAGCTTTTAGCCTATGTTTCACTATCAAGCCATTAGGGAGGATGGGTGCAAACAATTAGGTTCTAAAAAATATTAAGGTGTAAGGTGCCAAAGAAAGGACACAAGCATCAAGGGGCTTACTAAGATCAATGTAAAGGGAAGTCAGTTTGGGTGATCTGACTATTTTAAAAAGGGCCTAAGGTCATCTTTCAAGCTCAGTTACATCTAGGATTTTGCCTTCAATCATATTCTGGGCAAGTTCTAGAAAACACATGCACACAAGAACTAGGTACAACCTTACCACACAAGGCATCCCGACACAAGAATTATAACAATGAGTCTCAAAATCAACTGGGAAAAATGAGTTTTGACAAGCTATTCCCTGTTCATTACACCCTCATTTGTGAATCAGTTACGCCAAATAGGGAGTGTGGAAGTCATGAAAAGAGAATGCTTTACTCAAAATTATTTTGCCTCTTTCCTTCAATCTTCAAAAACTTCTTGCCAAGAAATTTTTTTGGTGGGCCCATTTAGAGACAAGAAAAGCACAGACTCACATTAAAACTAAAACTTGGTATTTTCCCTTTAAAAATTCACCTCTTAATCTATCATAGGAAAACACCAACCCAGTTCGACATAAGAAGAAACAAAAAAATTGCTCCTTGGGAAAGAATCGTAGTATAAACAAAACCTTGGGAGTTTATTACTAATCTACTATTAAAAATATGATCAAAGACTTAAGAGCTCATGAATTATTTTAAAACAAGCCTCGACATAGGCATTAACGCATTTTCAAGGCACGAGTAGAGAAATAATAGAATCATATAGGACCAACTCGGCGATATTGCCAAACCATAAAAAATAAAGCATAAAGCCCAGCAAGGGCACAGTTAGGAACTAATAAAAAAACTAAATAAAGAAAAGGCCCGGTAAGATCAATATCAAAATCATCGAAAACATATCTGACAAGGGCCAAATAAATTATTTAACAGGGGAGTAAGAATGTCAAAGGCCCGACAAAGGCAATAAAAATATCTCAAATCCCAACATGAGAAACCAACAACAATATCAAATAAACCCCACCTCTCCCTCAAAAAGAAGCATTGCCCTTAATTCTTTAAGATCAAAGAGGTGAGGAAAGGGTGCAATAACTCCTTGTGAGTACTACTTCTCCTCCTCATTTGCTGCCTTTGAACTAGGGCCTGCTCTTTCTTTATGGAAGTGTGAAGTGAGCGTCGATTCTTTGATAGCATCCTATAGCACTGGATCCTCCTTGTTAGCCAGCTCCTCATTATCATTATCATGGCAACAAAAAAATCATCTAAGGGATTGGGAGTATGACAGGGCTGAGGTATGGCACTCAAATATGCATCATAAATCGGGGCCTTCCCTTTTTCCTTTGGAACATCCTTCTGTATCTCTTTTACAGTTCCCTCAATGAAATCCACCCTCTTGCAGAGATTGCTCATGATAACCACCACTTCCATCATGGTCGTCTTGACAGCCTTCTCAATCAAATCGGACACCTTGTTAGCGAAGTTGGCTAACTGCCTGTCGTGATTATAGGTTAGGTTAACTATCTTGTAGAGCCCTTCTTTGGTCAAGCTAGATGAAGAAAGAGGGGGTCCCTAAGGTGTAGCAGCTGTAGGAATTCCCAACACTGTGGTAGTAGGTGCTTCAAAAGCTGGTCTAGAAGGAGAGGAAGCAGCACGCTCAACATCTGAATCTCCAACCTTAATATCCTCAAGGGGATGCAGCCTGCGCCTCTTAAACCTAGCAGCATTCCTGTCAATTTTATTATCAAGGTCCAGCACGCCAATGGCAGGGGTAGGCCTGTCAAAATCAAAGTGAGGAATCCCAACCCTAGAACAAAGCTTCCTGATGAGCACACGGTAGGGGAATGAGTCACCACCCATACATGCTTTCCTCCTTATCACCATAACACACAACTAGAAAAAAGTTCATTAAAGAACAAGATTTAAGGATGAGTTTAAATTCTGGTCCCTAATTGTATACATATAGGGGAAAGATTTTTTTTCTGATTCCTAAATGTCAGTTTTGTCCCTTATATTAGCGATGATGTTAAATTTTTTCCCTAAACTAATGAGAATCTAGTCCCTAAAAGCCTAAACTAAGCGCGAAAAATTAGAAGACCCCTTATTTTTCAATGAAAAATATTAAAGGTACTAAAAAATATAAAAAAACTTAAATAAAACATATTCTCAAAATTAGGTCATCCCTCTCAAATCCCTAAACCTAGACTATCATGTTGTTCCCACAAATTAATCATAAGAATTGCTAGACATTCTGTCAAACTTAATCTGCAAAGAATGATTTTCAATCTTGAGAGGTGATTCCTTTTCTTTGTGTTGCCGAAAACATTCAGTATCAGTTGAAACTTACATACGTATTTGAGAAAATTAATTTCAATCCTTAAAGCTAACTTCTTTTACTTGTTTGCTCATGGTTTCTGGGTTTGTTTGTTCTTGGATTATTTTTTTTGTTGTGTTTTTGATACTTGATTGCGATATTTGTTCACTCAGTGTGGTAGGGTTAGTGGGATTTGATTTTTTAGAACTGAAATGCTCAAATAGGAGATGGGTTTTGCTCTTTTTTTTGGACTCACTGGGAGTAAACCAATTTGGGGAAGTGGGTTGTAGTTTGTAGCCTTTGGTCCATATGTTCTTGCAATATGTTTTTTCTCCCAATTTTTTACTGTATATGGATACATTTCTCAGCAGGACATTGATTTTAGGTCCTTAACATTTATTTTATAAGTTTCTTACAGTGCGAGCATCATGTTGATCCTATGCCCAATTAATAACTTATTTTTTATAGGTGTATGTGATGTTGTTGCTTTTACTATTTTTCTAGAATTGGTTTACTTGTTTAGATTGCTACACTGATTAGTAGATTTGATGCTGTAGTTCTACTTTTTCTCTATACAACAATAATAACATACCCAAGATAATTCCGTCAGTCTCACGTGTGGATTCTAAGAAGGGTAGAATGACGTTACCACTACCATTGTGTGGTAGAGAGGTTGCTTTTGATAGACTCTCGACTCAAAATAGTTTTGCTTTGTATTCTTTGCTTATTATTTACTGGTTTATTTCCTAAATTCGTTAATGCCATTTCTTGGTGACTCTAGTTTGTGCATTTATGTGGATACCAATAGATTTGTGTTCTGCTTTGGTTTCATTAAACTGTTTATCTAATTATGAGTACATTATGGCATATCCCTTATGGATTTTCCAACACTTAGAGGGTAGTTTGGTTTACACCATTTCCTAGAAACAAATGCACTGAATTCTTTCTCAAAAAAGAAACAAATGCACGGAATAGATTTTGTGTTTGGTTGAATACAATGACATATGGAAATGGTGGCATAATTATTGTCTTGGAGATGATGCCGATGTCGATAAGCTCCATTTCTTCATTATGCTTAGTTAATAATAGTACCGGTGTTGTATGCAGTGACATATGGAAATGGTGTTCCGAGATGATCCAGATGGGAAAAGTTCTTCTTTTCTAGGTAACCCTTTTGGGGAGGTTTCTATATGTTTTTGTAGAATATGTTTAGGTGGTGCTTTGCTTGATTATAAACTAATATGCTTTATAGGAAAGGGAAAATCAGTATTGGAGGGTAAGACATGGAGTTTTACTCCTATTTAAACTATATTCGACTAGTATATGCCCTGGTGACTGTATTTTGATATTTCCTTTAGGAAAGGTAAAATCACATTTTTGTGATAATAATTAGCATCCCAAGTTTATGCATGCCAAAGCAGAAAAGGAAATTAATCCTAATTTCATTATGTTTCATGCTATTGAGTGTTAGGTCTCTACTAGAGCAGCAGGATATTGCCACATCCTTTTAAAGGTGAGCAATTAGTGAAGGCTATCAATGAGGTTACCTTTGTTTATTACTTAAGGAAACAATGGCAATATCAATGCTCAATTTGCTTATCATCCCAATAAAGAACGTTTTAAATTTATGGTGGGATGAGAATAACAATTATGGTTAGTAGACTTAGTCTCCGTATTATCACTAATGAACTAGACTTCCAATTATGTGGCCTAATTAGACAACATGGCCTAAAGAAGTTAAAGTAAAATGGTAATATGTTGACAGTTCATAGTTGTTCTCCATGAAAAACTATTATTGTATAATTAGTCATTGAATATAGTTAAATGGGTTAATATTATTGAAACTTGTAAAAGTATTGTACTAAGATGATGTATTTCATAAATTTGAAAGCTTATGATATATTAGTATGCACTTGAAAAATGTAAGTGTACTATATTTCTCTTAAATAGAAAAATCATAAATAGTGTTGAATTGAACGTGTACTTTATCGTCAATATATTGTAAATCAAGGTTATTTTTTACTTTTCAGTACTTAGATATTTGGATTTTTAATGTTTCATCTAGATTTATATTGACAGTATCAATACTATGAACATGTCTTTTAACACTACTGCCACAACATCACCTTCAAACTTATAGGAAAAAGCAAGGCTCCATCAATCTACTAAACCCAAACTGCATATGATTTTTGTAGCTTTTTGTTTTTTACTTTTCAGTTGTTTGTATGCTGTGATTTTGTTTAGTTCATTACTTCTATTACTTGGATGTGTTTTATCTCTGTGTTTTTTCTTTATTATCAAAAATTTGTTCTTCATATACTAGTAAGCATGATAGTTTGTTCTCCTCCTTTTCTTCAACTTACATGAGTTTTCGTTCTCCTTTTCTCTAGCTTCCATCACATGCATGTAAGCACCCTCAAGTTCAGTCAATTATTTTTAGTTCTAGTACTACTCCACTTGATCATTTTAGGATTGTTTTCGAATTCTACAATGATGGACCATGTATTTTGAGTTAAATTGCATGTCAGTATTAGATGGCATTATTGTTTAATTTTGCTTGTCCTAGTTTATGTTTGGTCCATTCATTCGATATTAAGGCTAACTCCCGTATTGTTATTGAGTATTGATTGCAGATTTCTTATAGAATCTTAGATCAGTTACTTAAAAAAGGGTGTAAGAAGCTTAGATTTATGAAATTAACAGATTTGTTGTTGTTGGGAGGAATATATCCGAAGTTGTTGGCAGTTCCTGCAAATCATTTAGCCAGTCAATTAAAAGAGAAGCAAAATATAAAACATTAAAATCATATACAATAACAACATATCTAGTGTGATCCCACAAATAGGGTCTAGGGTAGTAGAGTATACAGAAACCTTACCCCTACGTCATGGAGGAAGAGAGGCTATTGACTACGAGGTGATTACAAATATTAATTTTTGTAATGTATAATTTATTTATTGCTACCAGCTTGTTAGTTTATTATGCAAATAAATTTTGTATGATTACCATCTGGTTATTTCGATTGACTAATCAGTGTATATGCCTATTTTTTTATCTAACCTTTTTGTTTAAGTTAAGTTATAGCAGCCAATTTCTTTTTTCTTCTTAAGTCTTGCTTTAATCTTTAGAAATGTTTTGGTGGCAGCTGGTTGTTTTCTTACGGAGCTTATCTGTAAGTAGGATGACAATATATATTCTAATCATATAATAAATAATTCATATTAATATGATTTTAACTCGTGCAGTGTTAAACAAACCTGAAGTTGCATGCAGTACAAAATAAGTAACGAAGAGACTGTCATAACTAATGTCGTGGATATTTGTTATAGTTTGAGGTAAGTCCCTGGAATTTTTCTCTGTAGCTTTTCTTGAATGCAATATGGAGATTTTTTTGTACCAGTTCTTATATGGTTCTTTGCAGTGGCTCGATGAGGGTAATAACTTTTGACAATGACTAGCAAGTTAGGTTTTTTAATGCGAAAAGCTTTTCTTGCACCAATCGTTATGCATTCTTTTGGTCTGTTAATGTGGGTAGAAAATTTCTACTCTGTAGTTCTATTATTTTTTGTAATGCTCGTTGGCACTCTACACTCATAGATTTTCTATTTCATTGCAGAACACCTTTGTTAGCCCCGATGGTAAATTACTTTCTACCTTTGGTGATGATCTAGAATGTCTACTTGTTGATGCTCAAATTAGGAAGGTTGGTCTCGTCCATATAATTTTTCCATTTGAAGTGTGTAATTATACTTGAAGAGCTTTTTCAAAAAATTATACTTGGAGGAATTTGGACTAATTTGTTCAGGTGAGTAAAAAACTATTTAACCAATTTTTGGTCAAAAAAACTATTTAACAATTTTTTGGTCAATCTTCATATTTCATTATGGGTAATGTATGTTATTCTTTTTTTATAGGTATTAATGTTTGAATATATAAATTTTGAAGACGTCATAGAGTCTATGCAAATTTGATTATCATTTTTTCTAATGACTTTTAGGCAAAATATTATATTATACATGCAAGGGATTTTAGGTTTGCGATTGTGTAAACATATGACTTTTATGTCATAGTTATACTAAGACTGAGATGTAAATATATTTGTTTGTAATATATACAAAAGTTACTTATATATTTTTTATATGAATTTCATTCTCTATATTGTAATTTTTTAATAATATTTTAAGGAAAATAACAAATTTAGTTAGGGACCATAAATTATAGTCCATAAAATAAAATTTAGGGACTATAATTTTTTATGACCAGTAGAAATAGTCACTAAAAGTCTATAGTGACCAAAAGAGCATGTAGTAAATATAAAATTAAGGACCAGAAAAGAAGTCTCAAAAACAGTTATAAGGACCAGATTTAAGCTTGTCGCTAAACATTTTTAGGGACAAGTTTAATAATCACATTACTATTGACTTTAGCGGTGAAGCCTATTAGGACGGGCGATGACCAGATTTTTCTAGTCGCTAATGACTTTTAAGGACCGAAAATATACTTTTAGGGACCATATTTCCCTTCGTTAATAGCCATTTTTCTTGTAGTGGCAGCTATCTCCCCAAAGTTAATATGTTCCCCCATCATAATGGAGGCTACCAAAATGGCTCCATCCTGGGTGACCTTTTGGTCATTCTGAGATGGCACGAAGCAAGAGTAGATTAAATCATACCAAAGGAGGGCCGGGAAGTAAAAAGTATGCCGAAAATATCACCCCCGATAGTGGCCTAGAAGGGCGTCTCAGGAGCAATAAGAGGGGCAGCCTTATGAAATGGCTTTAGGTCAGACGTCAACTTAGCCAAGAGTGCAGGTGAAGGCTCAATTGAGTAGCCCTAATAAATGGCATTTATATAAGCCGGAGTGATGTGAATTTTCTTGCCCTCAATGATGACTGAATCCAAGTTAGGGAATTTCTCCACATTCCCCTTGTACCCCTTAGAATCCTGCGTGGCTTGATAGGAGGCGAAGAATTCCCAAACCACCTCCTCATAATAACCTACGGGTACCTCTTAGAATGGGTACCGTTGACGGTTGGTGAACTATTGGGGGATGTTGGGTAGATCATCTCGGACTGCTGCTAAGTTGAAGCTTAGCTCCGTGTTGAAGGTTCTTTTCTTATCACGGTCATAAACTACCTTCATACCTTCTACCCCAAACTGAATCCTCGATTCCTATGCGGCCTGTGCACGAGAAGGTGCTGGCTGATGTCACGAACCAATTTCTCGGTCATGATAGCACCTATAACCCCCCCAGGAGGCGAACAAATCCCCGTAGCCCAGAACGGTCAGTAATGGGCCACTATCTAAAAATCTAAGCGGAAGAACAGTTTAATAAGCGGGAGCAAGGGAAAAAAATGAAAAAATAGATAACAAGAATAATATATACAACGCGGAAGCTAAACCAAACACAAAATCTGGTATCATAGCGTATAAGAGCCGGATCTACATAAGGAGTACAAGGGTCTAAAATAACATATACATCATGTCTCAGAAGCTAAGAGAGTACAAATATACAAAAGACAAACTAAAGTCAAGCTCTAGTCGCCAAGAGCTCGCCCTCAGTCCAGAATATCACAGAAGCAGCTCCTCGCACGAGTCTCCACGAGCTAACGGTGATGGCCCACACTGGGATCTGCACCAGAAGATGCAGAGTGTAGTATGAGCACCAAATGCAAAGCTTAAGGTACGTAGTAGGTATCATAGGCCAACTGGACACATATATGATATAAACGTAGTAACAGATAGAATAGAAACAAGTAGTAATGGAAATCAATGAAAAGTACACAGGAACTAGCCCAGAGGGAAGACAACAGAAACAATATGCAAGGCTAGCAAGTAAAATATATACACAACATGCACAGGTCATAGTAAAAGACGACGCACCTGGGATCCTCGCAAAAACAGTATAAATATGTATAAGTTTTATGAAGTAGACAATATACCGGTAACCTCAAGTATAAAGAAAGGGAGAGAAGAGTAATGATAGACATGCTCGAAAAATAGGAATCAATAACCAAACTAATCATATCATTCTCAAAACCAGAACTAACAACGTAGCAGTAAAATATCTCAAAATCATAACCGTGACAGGGGGTGGTATCATGATAAAGTAACAAGAGTCTACCTACAGTCCCCCGGCCGCCCATACAACCGAGGAATGCAAACAAGTGAAAACAAAACCCTCCGGCACCCCATACTACCGGAGCGTACAATCAACAAACAGCAAACAAGTGTGGTACCTCACACAGATGAATGATATGATGCCATACTGAGTCAAGAATGATGGTAGTACAATATGCTACCCACTTTCGGCGACCTATAAGGCCCAGAAAACAAGATATATGGAAGGTCACACCCGTATACCCCTACTATACCGTATACCCTCTCTCCGGCACCCGCAGCTCGTAGACTATGGTCTGGAATGACAAGGTCCATGGAGGCCCCCATCCAACATACTAGATGCCCCTTAATCTCATATCAATCCCCAAGTAAAGCTTCCTGAAGGGTATCAAGGACTAAAACAGTAAGTCCAATAGTTCTAGCACACAGCCCCGCCTAGTCCAACATCACCCCGAAAGTTGTAGTAAATAAGTCTAGCACTCGAACCCATCGAGTCCAGTATAAGTGGAGTTAGTGATAAAATATCCTTTAAAACTCCCTTACCCCAAGAAGACCCATCAAAACGTTACCAAACCCTTTTTAGATCATTTTTACCCAAACAGGCCCCACAACTATGCAAGGTTTAGAAAATCAGTCCAACTAGGCCTGCAGCCACAACCATAGTAAAATCAAGAAGAAATCCCCTCTATCTATATGCATGGTGAGGTGCATACACAATCACAACAGTGGCCCCCGGCCCACAAATAACCTATCGGCCCTGCACAGGCTCCAATCGCTCTACAACACAGATAGCCAGCATAATATCACAATAACGATGCCCGGGACTCACGGGCACCCCCGAATAACCCACCAACTATTGTCCAGAGTCAAACAAGGCCACACAAGACCGTATGGTGATACTATCAACTACGAAGAATACTACACACAACGGAGGAAAGAAACAAAGTGAATCATGGAAAAGCAGTCAAAGTATGTGGTACGACCCTAAAAACCCAACCCAAGGATGCCAGCTAGTACAATTTTATTCGATATATGCTAAGTCTAGGGAGTTTAGACCGTAACCTACCTGTCGTCCGATGACAAGCTACCGAGACCAAGAAATCCAAGCCTAAATCACTCAGAGATATACCGAACGATGATCAAATTATTAAAAACATGAATAAAATATTAAAATGAGTTTAATGCTGCCCATAATGCTAAAATTGTAGAAGGGTAAAAATTTGAGTCACCGACGAGCCTGTGGGCCCCGCAACTTAAAGCCAAAAATGAAAAAGCGCACGACGACCACCATACTCAAAGGCGTGCATGCTCAAATTTTTGAGAGAATTTAGCCAAGAAACTGGCCCAAACCAGCTAGCCAACTAAGAGGAACAACGAAGAACCAAAAGATAGAATTTGACGGATTTAAGCTGGTAAAACATACCAATTATAATGGAGGGATGATCACAAGCAAGAATTATATACCCCGACACCAAGAATTGATCATAAACCGAGTTTAGGCGAGTTTGGAGCTTTCAACAATGGAGAAAATGGATTTTGAATGAAAGAGACAAGTGGGGAAGCTTATATACTATGCAGGGGTCCTTTATCGCGATCGCAAAGGGGCCCCTCGTGGTCGCGAGGAACACGCTGGCTAGACCATCGTGATCACAAGGCTAGCTACACGGTCGCAAAGAACAAAGGGAAATGGACTTTATCGCGGTCATGACAGGGGACGTCGCGATCACTAAGCACAATGAACCAGGCAGTTCATCGCGATCGCGACAGGGAGTCTCGTAATCGTGATTAAGGCATGAGGCCTGCCCTTGCAACAACAAAAAATCTGAAACTTTTACCAAACTCGATGGGGCATTCCAGGCATAATCGGAAATCGATATTCAAAAACAAATAATGCTAATAGAGTGGAAATAACATTCTGGACTCAACAGAATCGATGAAATTTCCATACGAGGTGGTTTCAGAGAAATATTGACCCAAGTCAACATTAACGAATAAGAACCCAAAGGCTCGAAATGAGTCCGGCTCACCCGAAACCCGAACCAACCACCTCCCCAACCCAAACTCATCATTCCAGAGCTGATGGAATCGTCGGAATTCAAGTCCGACACTCAGTTGATTGAAAGCCACCCAAAGTTACACTTTAAACTCCAAATGGCCTAGAAAAAGAGAAAATAACACAAAACCCACATCAGAAGTTCACAAGCCTCAACTGAAGGTCCGACTAGACTAAATTCAATGCTACCGAGCTAACAAAACTGTTAGAATTCAATTCTGAGCATGTTAGCTAAGAATGTTGACTGAAGTCATCGATATTCGAAGCTAAATCTCTAAAATAGAAAAAGGGCAAAACAACCAAACGAACGACCAGGGCAACGAACTACCGGTCGCAGCAAGCCATAAATGACTTGAGGCTGCTACAACTAAGATCTAACAGTATAATGAATGCATAAATGCGAAAATGACTGGATGGGTCATCACAACATCCACTGCTAAAAAGACTTTCGTCCTCGAAGGTCAAGAAGAAGAGAGTACCTGATGGCTCGAACAACTGCGGATACTGAGCACGCAACTCACTCTCTATCTCCCAAGTAGCCTCCTTGATCGGATGATGCCTCCACTGAACTTTCACAACCGGAACCTCCTTAGATCTCAATCTCCTGATAACTCTGGCCAGAATAACTATTGTCTCCTCAAGAAATGATAATCTCTTGTCTAACTAAACTGAATCCCAATGCAACACATGAGACTCATCTGGCACATACCAGCGCAACATCGAGACATGAAAGACTGGGTGAATAGCTGAAAACATCAGAGGCAAAAATAACATGTAGGCAACACTACCAACCCTCTGTAGAATCTCAAATGGCCCAATAAACCTGGGGCTAAGCTTGCCCCGCCACCCAAATCTCATCATGCCCTTCACGGGCAATACTTTAAAGAAGTACAAGTCACCAACACTGAACTCCAAGGCACGAAGTCTACGATTAGTGTATCTCTTCTGCCTGGGCTGCTCTAAGTCTATCCTGACTCAAATGGACTCGGTCTAAGGAATTTGTAAGCAAGTCTATACTCTGCAGTTTGGACTCTAAACCATCAAACGAACCAATCGGCAATCTACAATGCCTACCATATAAGGCCTCGAAAGATGCCATGCTGATGCTCGAATGGAATCTATTATTATAAGAAAACTTGGCCAATGGCACAAACTGATCCCATAAACCTCCAATGTCAAGAATGCAGGCCCAAAGCATATCCTCAAGGACCTGAATAGTCCTTTCGGACTGGCCATCTGTCTGAGGGTGGAAAGCAGTACTAAGCTGAACCTCTCTACGTAAATCTCGCTGAATACCCCTCCAGAACTGAGATGTGAAATAAGTATCGCGGTATAAAATGATATAGGTTGGGACCCCGTGCAACCGAACATTCTCACGAAGGTAGATTTGGGCTAACCTATCTGCACCATAGGAAGTCTGAACCGACAGGAAGTGGGCAGACTAAGTCAACGGATCCACAATCACCCAAATGGAATAAAACCCACGAGAAGTACGAGGCAAACCAACAACGAAGTCCATAGTAATACCTTCCTACTTCCACTCAAGAATGAGAAATCGCTACATCAAGCCACTCGGTCTCATGTGCTCGAATTTCACCAGCTGAAAGTTCAAGCATCGAGATACAAAATCCACTATGTCCCGCTTCATACCACATCACCAGTAAAGCTGCCTCAAATCTCTATACATCTTCGCCACACCAGGATAAATAGAGTATCTAGAACTATGTGCCTCACAGAGTATTAACTGATTCAAATCACCAACCCTCGGAACACAAAATCAACTATCAAACCTCAGAATAACATTGGAACCTAAAGTAGCTCGTCCGACCTCACCTCAAACTACCTGATCACAAAGGTCACACAAACTCTGATCCTCAAACTGTCGGCTTTGAATCTGATCAACTAGAGTAGAATGGACCTCAACACTGCCAAGAATTCTGCTGGGATTCGACAAGTAAAGCCTAACCAATCGGTTAGCCAAGGACTGGATGTCCAAGGCCAACGGTCGCTCCGAAACTAAAAGAAAAGATAGGCTACCCATACTCACCGCCTTGTGACTTAAGGCATCCACTACCACGTTTGTCGTGCCTGGATGGTACGGAATGGTGAAATCATAGTCCTTCAGTAGCTCAATCCATCTCCTCTGCCTCGAGTTCAGCTCTCGCTGGCTCGTAATGTACTAAAGACTATGGTGATCGATGAATATCTCTAAGTGAACTCCATATAAGTAGTGCCTCCAGATCTTGAGCGCGAAGACTACCACCGCCAACTCTAAGTCATGAGTAGGGTAGTTGCACTCGTGAACCTTCAGTTATATCGATGCATATGCTATCACTCTACCCTACAGCATCAACACACAACCAAGACCAACCCCTGAAGCATCACAATACACGGAGAAGCTTTGACCCTCAACCAACAAAGTCAAAAATGAAGCTGAAGTCAATAAGGCCTTAAGCCTCTAGAAGTTATCCTCGCACTGATCCAACCAATGAAATGGAACATCCATCCTAGTCAGCATAGTCAAGTGTGCTTCTATGGAAGAAAATCCCTCGATGATTTGTCTGTAGTACCCGGCTAAACCAACAAAGTTGCGAACCTTTGTGGGGGTAGTAGGTCTAGGCCAATCACGAACCGCATAAATGTTACCCGGATCAAACCTAATCCAGTCCTTAGGCACCACATGTCCTAGGAATGCAACTAAATCAAGACAAAACTCACACTTTGAGAACTTCTCATAAAGCCAATAATCTCTCAAAGTCAGAACTACAGTCCTCAAGTGTTGTTCATGCTCGTCCCTACTCCTCAAGTATATTAGAATGTCATCAATGAAGACTATCACGAGCATATCCAAATATGGGATAAACACCATATGCATCAAATCCATAAAGGTTCCGAGGGCATTACTCAACCCAAAAGACATCTCCAGGAACTCATAATGGCTATAACGTGTCAGGAATGCTGTCTTAGGGATTTCCTCCTCCCTAACCTCAACTGATGGTAGCCGGACCTCAAATCAATCTTCAAAAACATGGCTGAACCCTAGAGTTGATCAGACAAGTCATCAATCCTCGGCATCGGATACCTATTCTTCACTGTCACCTTATTCAACTGCCGATAGTCAATACACATCCGCATCGACCCAACCTTCTTCTTCACGAAGAGAACAGAAGCACCCCAAGGAGACATACTCGGTATAATGAACCTCTTAGCTAACAAATCTTGGAGTTGTTCCTTAAGCTCTTTCAACTCAGCAGGAGCCATACGGTAGGGAAGAATAAAAATGGTTCTGGTGCCTGGCTCTAACTCAATGGAAAAATCAATATCTCTCATAGGTGGAAGGCCTGGAAGGTTGGTACGAAACACATCTAAGATGTCTCTAACCACAGGATCAGACTTAGGAGATGAAGGGTCATCACTAGCATCTCGGACATATGCTAGATAAGCTAAACACCCGCGATAGATCAACTTCCTAGCTCTAGACAAGAGATGATCCCAGATGGTGCACAGCTGACAAAACCCTACCACACAACTGCAGATACACCAGGCACGGCGATGGTAATAGTCTTGGCATAACAATCCAAAATTGTATGGTGAGGGGATAACAAGTCCATGCCCAGTATCACATCAAAATCTAACATATCGAGTATCATCAAATCACCCTAAGTCTCTAAATTACCAACAAGTATCACATAGGATCTCACAATCCGATCCATTACTAAAGAATCTCTTACTGGGGTCGAAATAGAAAAAACAACAGATAATGGCTCACTAGCCAACCCTAAACAAGGCAGAAAGTAGGAAGATACATATGAACAAGTGGATCCAGTATCAAATAAAGATGTAGCATACTGATGGCACACAAAAATTATACCTGTAATCATGACATTTGAGGCCTCTGCCTCCGGTCTCCCACAGACTGCATAGAACTAAGGATGACCTCCACCTGCTCTGCCATGTGGAGCACCACCTCTACGCTGACCACCACCTCCTTGATCTGGTGGCTGAACTGAGAGAATAAGCTGAGCCAACAGAGTGGCTGGCTTAACTGTACCCCACTTGGGGTAATCACTAGCAAAATGACAACTAACTCCGCATTCATAATAGGTTGTACCCCACTAGGGAAATCTCTAGCAAAATGACTACTGACTCCATACTAATTGCACGGCCATGATGGCCTACCTTGTCGAGATAAACCCGTTGAACCTGTATGGCCACCTCGGCCTGATGCCCCAAAAGTAGTACCTCTCGCAGACTGACCACTGTGACCATACTGGCTACTCTGACCCTGCTCAAACTGAGAACCAGAAGGCTAAAGTGATGCCTGAACCAGTCGACTGGTCTGACCCTGATGTTGATGTGGCTTATAATCCAGTCCCCACTGGACTGAACCTCTACCACCGTGTCTGGAATGACTGTAGCCACCTTGATGTCGAGGCCTCTTATCTTTGGCCCCGGTATCATGGTGACACGAATCCTCTATAGTACGAGCCTAGTCCGCAATGGCATGGAAAGACTGACCACTAGCTACCAATATCTCTGCGGGCTCTCTAAACTCTCTCCGTAGTCCCCAATCAAATCTATGAATCATATCAGCCTCAGTAGGCATAATCATGTCCCCAAAAGGAGCAAGCTGATGGAAATGAGTCTTGTATTCCGAGATAGTCATAGAATCCTGAGCAAGCCTAGCGAACTCCTCTCTCCGATGCTCCTTGTCGCGCTATGGCAAATGAGGTGATGTAGAAGGTCTGCAAGCAACCTGAGCCCTCCACCAAAACTTAGGTGGACCCTATAGCTGATATGTAATATATCTAACTACGTGAGTCTCTAGCAGTCCCATATGGTGTAATATCTCATCACAGGTAGTAATGAAGTCATATGAGTCCTCACCCCATGTACCAACAAATCTCGGTGGTGCCAATCTCAAGAACCTACCTAATGCCTTCTGCTCCCCATCTATCATAGCTGGGAAAGGAGCAAGAGGCTGTGCAACTGAAGGGACCGAAATAACCTTGGAACGAGGAGCCACAGTAGTAGGCAGCGCTCCTGAACTCTAAACACCCAGAGCTGCCCCCTGAGCGGGTGTCTGTGTTACCTCAGAAGGTCTCTCCCCAATCATACCCAAAAGCTGAACAAGTAAACCCCTATTATCCAAAATTGAGTTGGGGCTGAAGCTGGCACAAAAACTGGTGTTGGAACTGGTATTGGAGCTGGTGGTACCTGGGCTGTCGCTGGGTCCACGTGCTGCTGCTCAGGGATAAACTCAGGCTCATAGTCATACTCGGGCTCTACCTCAACCCTAGAAGCTCTAGCAGGTGTCGCTTCTCTTAGGCATCCACAACCCCTACCTCTACCCTTACGACCACCCCGACCCCTAGCTGGAGTCAGAGGTGCAGGGGCAGGAGGCTCTCCTCCGCCAGAAGCTGAAGATCTCATACGAACCATTTGCAGAAGAGTGAACCAGAGTAAGTGAGATTTCTAGAAACCTTTAAGGAACGCACGAGATAGAACCAAGAAAAGTCCAATTTTCCCTAAGATGTCACTATAGTCTCCCGAAGATTGAGTAAAGACGTCTCTGCCCCAATCCACAAGACTTTACTAGACATTGGCTCCAATATTGATGATACCAGTGAACCTAGGGCTCTGATACCAAGCTATCACAACCCAATTTCTTGGTCATTATTGAACGTACAACCCCCCAAGTAG
Organism: Jaltomata sinuosa; assembly: GCA_003996215.1. Taxonomy (NCBI): domain Eukaryota; kingdom Viridiplantae; phylum Streptophyta; class Magnoliopsida; order Solanales; family Solanaceae; genus Jaltomata; species Jaltomata sinuosa. Next base: position 58,033 of record QJPP01004249.1, read on the forward strand.
GCGAACCAATCCCCGTAGCCTAGAATGGTCAGTAATGGGTTACTATCTAACAATCTAAGCAGAAGAATTGTTTAATAAGTGGGAGCAAGGGAACAAGATGAAGAAAATAGATAGCAAGAATAATATATACAATGCGGAAGCAAAACCAAACCTAAAATCTTGTATCATAGCGTATAAGAGCCGGATCTACATAAGGAGTACAAGGGTCCAAAATAACATATACATCATGTCTCCGAAGCTAAGAGAGTACAAATATACAAAAGTCAAACTAAAGTCAAGCTCCGATCGCCAAGAGCTCAACCTCAGTCCAGAATATCATAGAAGCAGCTCCTCAAATGAGTCTCCATGGGCTAGCGACGATGGCCCACATTAGGATCTGCACTAGAAGATGTAGAGTGTAGTATGAGCATCAAATGTGAAGCATAAGGTACCTAGTAGGTATCATAGGCTGACTGGACACATATAAGATAAAAGTGTAGTAACAGACAGAATAGAAGCAAGTAGTCACGAAAATTAAAGAAAAGTACACAGGAACTAGCCCAGAGAGAAGACAACAGAAACAACATGCAAGGCTAGCAAGTAGAATATATACACAACATGCACAGGTCATAGTAAAAGACGACGCACCTGGGATCCTCGCAAAAACAGTATAAATATGTATAAGTTTTATGAAGTAGACAATATACCGGTAACCTCAAGTATAAAGAAATGGAGAGAAGAGTAATGATAGACATGCTCGGAAAATAGGAATCAATAACCAAACTAATCATATCATTCTCAAAACCAGAACTAACAACGTAGTAGTAAAATATCTCAAAATCATAACCGTGACAGGGGGTGGTATCATGATAAAGTAACAAGAGTCTACCTACAGTCCCCCGGCCGCCCATACAACCGAGGAATGCAAACAAGTGAAAACAAAACCCTCCGGCACCCCATACTACCGGAGCGTACAATCAACAAACATCAAACAAGGGTTGTACCTCACACAGATGAATGATATGATGCCATGCTGAGTGAAGAGTGATAGTATTACCATATGTTACCCGCTTCCGGTGTCCTACGAGGCCCAAAAGATAGGATTCATGGAAGGTCACACCTGTATACCCCTACTACACCGTATACCTCTTCTCTGGCACCTGTAGCTCACAGCCTCTAGTCCGGAATGGCAAGGTCCATGGAGGCCCCCGGCCCACAAATAACCTATCCCCCTGCACAGACTCCAATTGCTCTACAACACAGATTGCCAATATAATATCATGATAATGATGCCCGGGACATACGAGCACCCCCGAATAACCCATAATATATTTTCCAGAGTCAAAGAAGGCCACACAAGACTGTAAAGGTGATACTATCAACTACGAAGAATACTACACATAACGGAGGAAAGAAACGAAGCAAATCATGGAAAAGCAGTCAAAGTTTGTGGTACCAACCTAAAAACCCAACCCAAGGATGCCATCTAGTACAATTTTATCTGATATATGCTAAGTCTAGGGATTTTAGACCGTAACCTACTTGTTGTCTAACGACAAGCTGCTGGGATAACAAAATCCAAGCTCGAATCACTCATAGAGATCCTGAATAATAATCAAACTTTCAAAAACATGAATGAAACATTAAAATGAGTTTAATGATACCCATAATGCTACAATTATAGCCGGGTCAAAATTCGGGTCACCAGTGGGCTCGTGGGCCCCAGAACCTGATGTCGGAAATGAAAAAGTGAACGATGATCACCATACTCCAAGGCGTGCATGCTCAGTTTTTTGAGAGAATTTAGCCAAAAACATAGCCCAAACCATCCAGCAAACTAAGAAGAACAATGAAGAACCAAAAGAGAGAATTTGACGGATTTAAGCTGGTAAAACTTACCAATACTGATGGAGGGATGATCACAAGCAAGAATTATGTATCCTGACATCAATAATTGATCAGAAACTGAGTTTAGGCGAGTTTGGAGCTGTCAACAATGGAGAAAAGGGGTTTTTAATAAAAGAGACAAAGTGGGAAAGCTTATATACTACCCAGGGGTTCTTCATCGCGATCACGAAGGGGCCCCTTGCGTTCACGAGGACCACGCTGGCTAGACCATCTCGATCGCTAAGGCTAGCCACACGGTCGCAAAGAACAAAGGGGAAGGGATTTCATCACTATTGCGACAGGGGACATCGCGATCGCGAAGCACAATGAACCAGGCACTTCATCGCGATCCTAACAAGGAGTCTCGCGATTGCGATTAAGGCCCGAACCCTGCACCTGCAACAGCCAGAAATCTGCAACTCTTTCCAAACTCGATGGGGCATTCTGGGCACAATCAGAAATTGATATTCAAAAACCAATAATGCTAATAGAGTGGAAACGACATTCCAGACTCAATGGAATTGATAAAACTACCATACAAGGTTATTTCGGAGAAATGTTAATTAAAGTTAACACTAACGAATAAGAACCCAAAGGATCGAAATGAGTCCAGCTCACCCAGAACCCAAACCAACCACCTTCCCAACCCAAACTCATCATTCTGGAGCTGATGGAATCGTCGGATTTCGAATCTAACACACCAATCATCGAAAGCCACCCAAAGTTACACTTTCAACTCCAAATGGCTTAGAAATAGAGAAAACAACACAAAACCCACACCTGAAGTTCTCGGGCCTCAACTGAAGATCCGACTAGACCAAACTCAATGCTACAGAGCTAACAGAACTGTCAGAATTCAATTCTATGCACGTTAGCTAAGAATGTTGACTGAAGTCAATGATATTCTAAGCTAAAGCTTTAAACTAGGAAAAAGGGCAAAACAACAAAATGAACGACCAGGGCACAGAACTACCGATCCCAGCAATCCATAAATTACTTGGGGCCGCTACAGGTAAGCTCTAATAGTACAATGAATGTGTACACACAAAGATGACTAAAAGGGTCATCATAGTTGCCTCCTTAATTTCTTCCCTATGTTTTCCCTGCTAGAATTCATAGTCTGCACATGCAGATTGTGAGTACTCAAGGTGAACAGAAAAACACTTTTTGTGTTTTTGAGATATTAAAAAGATGAAAAGCAAAAAAGAAGTTATCTAACTAAAAGGAAATAGAATGCAAAGAAGAAGAAAACCACAACAGGTAACTGATGCCCTGTGCAAATCATGTGCGGACCACACTAAACTTGGGGTGCAAAGCATGGTGCGACTCGTATCAGCCAAAGTGCGCACCGCACTAAACTTTTCCCCTCAATCTAGTTAACTGGCAACATCTATCAAATATGTGCGGAGCCTTGTGCGTTTTACATGTAATGATCTACGCTTCGCATGTGAAACGCGCAAGGAAACAAATGGAAATTTTCAATTGTTTATTTTTTTGTGTGTTACGTATGTGATTCGCAGAGCAATGCCTGTGATATACACTTGGCACTAACCAACAACACCAAATATATCAACAAGGCTTATGCATAATATCTCCAAACCAAATCATTCGAGTACTCAGACTTCCCCGTAATATTTCAAGACAATCAAAATCAAGGATAGAATCAATGATTTCCCATAAGACGGACATTACCCCATCAATCATTAGGAACATCAAGCCTTCAATTACACAATAGGAGGGATAATCAATCAACAATAATTTCATACCCACCACCAAGAACGTTTACCTACAAGCATATTCAACTAAAATAGCACATTTGCACAATGGTAGTAACAATCTCAGCCCCAAACATCATTTTTCAACAAAAACCTTATGAAGATGACAATTTTCCCTTAAGAATAACATCACCCAATCTATCATAAGGCCAAATCATGCACCAACACAAGTGGGTTACTCATACTTTACCCAAAATATGAAATTTCAAGGCTAAAAATAACCACAAACAAGATGCATCAACATAACATCAAGTTCTACCAAGTTAATACTAAGAGAGAATCAACAATAAACCCCAAAATTGGGGATCTAAAATTTTTGAATATCACCCACAATCAACATAGAAGAATAAATTAGCATGCTTCACAATATGAGTTCCTAATCACTACAAAAACAAGTATTTAACATCGGAGAACTTACCACAAGTGAAGATGAGAGGGTAGGAAGCAAAAATTAGAGTTTTTGGAGTGCCAACAATGGAGACCCATTTTTTCAATCAGAGAAGCAGATGACGACTAGGTAGAACGCGGTGGTGGAGAAATTTGGGTGAGAGAGGAAAAGATTTTGGTGGAAGTTTGAGGGATTTTAGAGGATTTGAGAGGGAGTTATGGAGGTTTGTGTGTGAATAATAGGAGAATAAGAACAAGGGTGGCAGTTTTAAAAGAAAAAAAAGAAGAAGAAAGGTTACTGGGTTGGTCTCCAGGTCGCGTTGGTCAATGAGTAGGTCAAACTAATTTAAAAACTTACCTTGGTGCACCATGATGTGCGATTCACATAAGACAATGTGTGACTCATACAAAATATCACACCAACAAATTTTTTCTCGTTAATTTTGCCCAGTATTCTGACTCGTGGTGTGGCAGAAGTGCAACGCACACAATGGGAGGTGCAAAATGCACATCCTATCGCATATTGCCTCAAAATTGATTTTTATCTTCCAACTTTAGGTTTTGGTGGTGCATTTCTTCATGCAATGTGCACAATTGCTTATGCAAATTGCATGACCTTCCACATATTCCTCCCTATTATGTTTTACAACTTAGTTATTTTTCCATTCCATGCATTTCTAAAACACACCAAAAATAATAAAAGGTAACAAAAATGAGGTAAAAACCTTTGGGTTGCCTCCCAAGAAGCGCTTGATTTTATGTCGCAGATCGATGATAGTACCTCAATCCTCAATCATTGTTGGAGAGCATGCTAATCCGATTTGCATGGCCCCATCCCAAGAAGGGAAATTTCTCCTTGATAAGTCGGTAATCTACCAACTTATTGATCCTTTAATCATGAATTATTGTCATGTTTTGATGAGATTTAGAGGTTCTTATGGCTTTTATTGATATGAATGTCATTACTCTTGATCAAAAGTAGAAAACAAGCATGTGGACCCAAAAGAGCTAAAAAAGAGTTGAAGTGTGAAGGTGTTCAATGAAGAGAAGATTTTACTGAGAGGTGCAGCCGTCATGCGATATGCACAACGGCTAGTGCGGTCGCACCTCCCTTTGCACAGGACCCGCAGTCCACTAGAGTCAATATTTTACTAAATTAGAGTCATGAGACATGCACAATGCATGGTGCGACCGCACGTCCCACCATACGTCATGTCGCACGGCTCGTAAAGAGCATTTTTGTCCATTTTCAAGCGATGATTTGGGAACATTCTAAAACCCAATTTGGGCATTGTAATCAATAGTTTTTTACAATTTTTGATAGTTTAGAAGTTTTGGAATAAATTTCTCTCCCAAGGAAAGATAGAGGGTTTTACTTCATTCTCTCCATCCTCAACCTTGGATTCACCTTTTTTGTATTATTGAGCTCGGATATTGGTTATTAGCATCTTTAATGAAAGGAAAATTGAACTAACCAATTGGTATCTTCTCCATTTACTTTAGCATGAGTGGCTAGTCTCCTTGTCTAGGGGTGTGTTCATGATGGGTGTTTGAATTTGTGAATGAGTCTTGTTTAATTGTACTTATAATTGCTAAATTTATATGGGTCAACTAAATTCTCCATGTTTTAACTCTAAAATTAATGGTTGCAAACATTGATTGAAATTACTTGATTGTAATCTTGCTTGAGAAAGAGGTTCATAATTTGGATGAGAATTCACTAGTGGGTACTTGGGTTCTCCATTTAGATTGAGGCTAGAAATAGCTGAATTCACCGAAAAACACACATTTAAGAGTTTAAGCTAGAGATAGTGTGACTTCCCCAAGAGTAAATTGGTTGGTTATTGTTGAAATCATGATGCTTGAACAAAGACCATCAGAAATATGTTTGTCGGATTGAGAGATTGACAAATATAACTAAAACTAATGTTACCCGTATCATTTATTAAGAATTTGCATAATTGAATAAGTACCATATCCCATGTTTGAATCCCACTGGATAACATCCCTAGTGGTCCTCTCTCTTGATACAAAACCATCTATATTACTTTATTGTTTTGTTTGGAATTGAAATTGTGACATATTTCCCAATTCCATGTTCCTCCCCTAATTTACTTTTTATTGTTGTTTGAATTGACTATATTGGTGATTGATATACAATAATCTTATAGGCACCCTACTAGTCTCTGTGGGATCAACCCTGACTCCCCTCAGGTAATATAAATTTTGTTTTACTTAACGATTGTTTTCAACTCTTATGGAGAGTATTACTTGAGAATTATTAAAAATAGTGCCATTACCGGAGTTTGGTTATTGAGTAGCCTTTTTGATTGACGTTTGAAATAACTTTGTGTGTTTTTGTTCGCTTTTTTACTTTGTTTATTATTTTTGATTGTTGAGCAGGCCACCTATGAGCGAGGTAGGAAAAAACAAAAGTGTAGAAGGATTCATGGACGCAGCCCCTAACCCTGAAATTCAAGGAGGGGTAGGTGCATTCTGCCTACCACCCATTGTTACGAACGCGATTCAGAGGAGTTGCACAGGAAGATGTAAATAGGCACATCTAAAATTTCATCAAAATTTTCCAACCCTTCATATTCCAAAACATCCCTCAAGAATCTATTAGGCTTCACTTATTTCCTTTCTCCCACATGGGGGAAGCAATGACATGGTTAGAAAAGCTTTTGGAAGGATCAATCACCTCATGGAATTGTCTTGTCAAAGCATTTATGGTTAGGTTCATCTCTCCATCAAGAATGATGCAAGTAAGGGATGATATCACTAACTTTTGTCATCTCCAAGAAAAACCATTACATGAGGTGTGGTTGAGGTTTAAAACGAAAATCTTGTTGTGTCCAAATCACGGATTGCCAGACAATGTCTTTCTCCAAAGCTTTTATAGGGCTTTGAATTCAATGAACAATTTTGTGGCCAACAACCTCGTGGGTGGCACCTTCATAGACCAATAGTATGAAATTGCCTCACCTCTTCTAGAAAGTATGACAAAGATGAACTGTGCTTGGCACACAAGAAAAGCAGTTGTACCCACGGGGGTAACCTCCACTACATTGTCGAATGAAGTGCATCACAAGGATGAGGAAAGAGATGAAACCATGGCTAAGATGATTATGCATGTTGATCTGTTGGCTAAGCATGTAATGGGGGCTAGAAATTTCAAGAGCGTGAATGCCGTGAGCACTCCCAAACATAAATCTAGTCATGAGGAGGTTTTTACTATTGTGGATGGGAAGATTTTCTACTTGTTAGTGGGTTCTCGGCCCAGGTATTATCTCCCGAGGGACAAGAATCAAGGGTTGGATAAAGGATAAAGATCAAAAAGGCAATTGGAGGGATCGAGAGAAAGAAGGTGATAGGTATAATCTCTACAGTTCTAATCCCTATGTACCTCCAAATAAGGCCAATACCTTATATCAACCCACCGTGAGCAACCCCAGTCAATCAAAAATGGAAGATATGTTGTCATTGGTTTAGAATAAGGTGGAGACAACAAATAGTGGGGTAAATAAGCATATGAGCGAGGTGTCAATGCTTCACCAAATGGTGAGCTCACACTCGGCCTCTATCAAGCATCTTGAGGCACAGATGAACCACTTGTCTACCCAAATAAATCCTCGATTAAAGGGGACACTCCCTAGTGACACTACTGTAAACTTGAAAAATGATGGCCATGTCATGGCTATTGCCACTAGAAGTGGAGGAGTGAATGGTGAAAATTAAAGATTAAGGTAACATCGTCAATCTGAGACATAAAATCAAGCGTTTCTTGGGAGCCAACACAAGTGTCTTTGCTTTGTTGATGTCACATTTTATTGTTTTTGGTGTTTTTGTACTAATGCATGATGAGGGAAAATGACAAAATGGAAAACAAGGCAAAAAAGGAATGTACATATGCCTGTGCAGCTAAGACAAGCGATTGTGTGCGTCACATTGGGAAACGCACCCCAAATAAGAAAACTGGAGAAAAAATGTTAAGTTGGAGGTGACGTGCGCTGGCCTATGCATTTTGTACAAGCCATTGTGTGTGTTACACCTCCAACTCACACCAAAGAAGAAAGCTGGTCCAAGTTTGGGCAAGAAATCAGCTGGTGTGAAGTGATGTGCGATACACACATCGGCCTGTGCGAATTGCATGTCGTGGTACACCAAGGTATGTTTTAAAATTTATTTGACCTACCAATTGACCGACCTGAACAGAGACCGACCAAGTGACTTTTCTTCTTCTTTTTCCTCTTTTAAACTGCCACCTTCCTTCTTCTTTTCCATTTTCTCCCTCAAAATACTCCATTACTCCCTCACAAATCCTCCAAAATCCCTGAAGCTTCTTCCTAACTCTTCTCCTTCTCTCACCCAAATCTCTGTCGCTTCTTACCACCAAGGCGCTATCGTTTCTCTCTCCGGTCAAAAAGTGGGTCTCCATTGTTAGCCTTCAAAAGCTTTAATTTTTGCTCTCCTACTTCCAATCTTCACTTGTGGTATGTTCCCCAATTTTAACTACGTATTTTTCTGTTGATTTGGAACTAATATTTTGAAGCATGCTCATTAAATCTGCCATGTTTACTTTTGGTGAGATTCAAAATTTTAGGTCCCCAATTTTGGGTTATACTGTTGATTTTTCTTAAGATTAAATTGGTAGAACATTAAGTTATAATGATGCATGTTGTTTGTGGTAACTTTTAGCCTTAAAAATCTTTATTTTGGTTGAAGTCTGAGTAACCCTCTTGTGTTGGTACATGATTTGGCCCTATGATAGATTGGGTGACATCTTTCTTCACGGAAAATCGTGATCTTCATGAGGTTTTTGTTAGAATGTGATGTTTGGGGCTGAAATTGTTACTACCATTGTGCCCATGTGCTATTTTAATTGATTATGCCTTTTGGGCTACTCATCTTTGTTGGAGGATATGAAATTGTTGTTGTTGATTGTGCCTTCTATTTTTTTATCGAACGCTTGATGTTCCTTATGATAGATGGGGTAACGTAATTATTAAGGGAAATATTTAAGCTCTTCCTCTATTTTAAATGTGTTGATGGATTTTGGGAAGTCTGAGTACACGGATGATTTAGTTTGGTCAAATAATATTTAGCCCTATTATTAATTGTTGATGTTTATGCGTCATTCATGTGCATTCCATAGGTGTTGTTCTGTGAATCACATATGTAACACACAAGAAGACAGCGAATTGAAAAATTCCATCTATTTCCTTATGCGTTTCGCATGTGATGCGCAGACCTCTACGTGGGAAATGCACAAGACTCTGCATGCCTTAGATTGAAGTTGTAAGTTCACTAGAATGGGAGGCAAAGTTCCATGTGACACGCACCAGCCTTAGTACCCCAGAGAAGAATCCAACACAGGTTCTGGTAGCTTTTGCGATGCCACATACGATGCACCCTTCTTTTGGGATGGTCTGCACGAGGTTTGCACAAGCCATCAATTACCTATTTTATTTTCTTTTTTATTCCATTCCAATTTATATTTGTTTGTTAACTTCTTGTAGCATTTTCTTCTTTTAATTAGTTCAAACATGCAAGCATATGGTGAGAATAAGCATGGTGCCTGCCACTAACATCTATTTGTAGGAATATTGCTCCTAATAAGCATTATCAGAAAAGCCATGCTACGAATCAAGCTTCAACATCTGAGAATCTGGGTGTCCTTGTGCAAGAGGAGGGACCTTCTGAATTAGATATCCGGTTTGGCCTCGAAAGAATAGAGGCATACTATCTTAAGTTTTGGGAGAAGCGACCATTCTTAGAAGAGAAATGGTTTGATGTGAAAGCCTTTGAAGCTGATTTCCCAAACATCCCCAAATAGTTTTGCATAAGGATCTGGGACCACTTCGCTAGAACTCCCGGCCTATATTCCCTGAGTTGTGAGGGAGCTCTACACCTCATATCAGGCTAGGCAAGATATTTTAAAGAATAAGTGCCCAACAAGAAGGCACCCATGCTTTGATTCTGTTTGGGTGAGGGGAAAGGAAATAGATATTACTCATGTGGCCATCCATTTTGCTATATGGCATAATGAACCAATTCCAATGTCAAAGTATTTGGAATGTGCGGCTACAAAAGTGGACCAATACGAGTGGGTTGTGGGTATTATCGCTGAAGGTACTCCTCATTGGGCCATCTCAAAAAAACCTATCTATCGATCAGATCTCAAGTTTGAAGCTCAAATATGGTTAGATTTTTTATGCGCACGACTCATTGATAAACGGTAATCTTCCAGCTTATTAAGCCTTTACTCATGAATTATTTCTATATTTTGATAAGATTTAGAGGTTCTTATGACCTTTATTGATGTTTATGTAGATACTCTTGATCAAAGATGGAAACAAGGAAATTGACCCAAAAAGAGCTTAAAAAGAGTTGGAGTGTGAAATGAGAAAACAAGACATAGATCCTATTGAGAGATGCGGACTTCGTGCGACATGCACAGGACCAAGTGTGGAATTTACCTTTCATCGAATGATGCACAGAAGTTGGTGATGGATATATTTTGGGGTGCAGTCGTTGTGCAACGCACACGCTGCCTGGTGTGAACCGCACCTCACTTTGCATGAAGCTCCCAAGTCAACTTAAGTCACTAGATCACTGAAGAGTGTTGTGCAATGGGAACTTTATAATGTGCGAACCGTATATCGCACATCCCTCGAAGGGAATTTTTGCCCAAATTTTGTATGATGTTTTGGGAATGTTCTTAAATCTAATTCAGTCACAATTCTAGATACGTTTTTGAATAGTTTTTACTTTGGAAGAAAGTTTCTCTCCCAAGGCAAGAATGAGGGTTTCAATCCATTCTCTCAATCTTCATCCTTGGGCTTGTAAATTTGAGCTTGGATATTGGATTCTTGCTACAATTAATGAAAAAGAATTTGAATTTCCCTATGGGTATACTTTCTTTTTCCTTTAGCATGCGCGGCTAAGTTTCCTTGTCTAGGGATGCGTAGATGATGGGTACTTGATAAAAGAGTATGGGTCTTGCTTATTTGTTTTTATAATTGCTAATATGATATGGATCTAGTGATTTCACCATATTTTAACTCTAAAATTGGTGGTTTCAAAAATTAATTTATCTTACTTGGTTGTTTTCTTGCTTAAAAGCAAAATTTCAAAACTTTATCAAATCGTGACCTCTCATTTGGCCTCAATTAAACATATTGAGTCCCAAATGAATCATCTCTCCACCCAAATGAACCTGAGATTAAAGGGAACACTACCTAGTGAAACCACCGCTAATCCTAAAAATAATGCTTATGTTATGGCGATTGTTACTAGGAGTGCAAGAACAAGTGGATTATATAAAGAGACTATTGTGGAGCTGGTTGTTGTAGCAAAGAAACCTGTTGTTGAAGCTGTTGTTGAGCCGAGTGATAAAGGAAAAGAGATCGTGCATGATAAAGATGTCGTAGAACCAGGGGTTGGGGTGAAGCTTTGTGCACCCAAATGGACTTTCTCCATACCCTCAATGTCTAACTAAGAAGAAGGAGGAGCACAAATTCAATAAGTTTGTTGACATGTTCAACAAGCTTTCTATAAATATTCCTTTGGTTTAAGCCTTAACCCAAATATGGGGGTATGTCAAGATTATGAAAGAATTGCTCAAAAAGAAGAAGGTTGTTGATGTGGGCACTATTGAGATATCACACAGTTGTAGCGCTGTGAGGACAAGAAATGTTGCTACAAAACGAGATGATCCGGGTGTATTCACCATACCGTGTACCATTGGGATATTTGTGTTCCATAAATTCTTGTGTGATCTAGGGGCGAGCATAAATTTATTTCCCCTAGAGATCTTCAATAAGTTATGATTGTGTACACCTAAACTTACATCTATGAGGCTACTCATGGATGATCAGTCCATTAAGTTTCTGGTAGGAATCCGATTTGCCATGTTGGTGAAGGTCGACAAGTTCATTCTCCCAGTGGACTTCGTGATTTTGGATTGTAAAGCATATGTAGAGGTGCCCATCATCTTAGGGCAACAATTATTAGACACCGGGAGAGCGCTTGTAGATGTTGAACTAGGTGAGCTCAAATTTCAAGATGGAAGCGAGGTAGTGAAATTCAACGTATTCCAACCTACAAAGCCACTGGATGAATTGAGGGTAATCTCAGTGATAGAGTTAGAGGGCAAGATTCATCATACCTTTGAGGAGTGTTAAATGGGAAAGACGCCCAAGATTGAAGAGTTGCCAAGTCGGCAACATGATGATGTTTTGAGGACGTTGAAAAAACAATTCCCCTTATTGGGATGGGGCCACGCTAACTGGATTTACATGCTATCCGATAACGTCTAAGGTTGAGGTACTATCATCGAGACACGACGTAAAATCAAGCACTTCTTAGGAGGTACACCAAGTATTTTAACTTTTTTTTTGTTATCTTTTGTTGTTTTAGGTTTGATTTAGGAGTGCATGGAGCAGAGGAATGAATAAGTGAAAAAAAAGGGCAAAAAGGGTCGTACGGAGGATAGTGTAGTTCGCACAAGCCATTGTGCATGTTGCATGGCCCAACGCAGGCTAAAGCAGAAGCCTAGGAGAAAAATATTGAAATTAGAGGCGATGTGTACTTGGCTGTGTGGTTCGCATGAGCCTAAGTGCGCATCGCACCTCTATCGCATAATGAAACTAAAAGCTAGCCAAGATTGGGGCATCAAAAGGTGAGGTGTGAAACAATATGCGATCCGCACAAGGGCTTGTGTGAACAGTATGTCGTGGCGCACCAACGAAAATTTCAAATTTTAATTGACCTAACCCATTGACTGACCTGACCTGGAGACTGACTTGGCTAAATTTTCTTCTTCTTTTCCCTTTTTTATTTGGCCACTGTCACGCCCCAAGATTACCCCCTAGACATAACATGGAACTTGGGACCGCAAGTGCCCCAACCTAACCCATTGGTCATAGCATACCCAAGCATAATAAAAAAATGAGAGCGGAAGCATAATAGAGGAATCAAAATATAGACATAAGCATGAATCGTCAAGTCAAATAGGGATACAACATAAGGAAAGAAACCCGAATACTATCTATGTCTGAAAGATTCTACTCATAATATAAAGAGTTGCTAGGACAAGACCCTAGCTAACTCAAAATACAGAAATAAGAAGTCCATACAAGCTAAACATAACTAGTCCTCGATCTAAGAGGACTCACCAACAGCTGACAGATAAAGTGGCCTGGGAACTCTAGCCACGAATCTGAGAAGGGACATCTGAATATGCATCATAAAAGGATGCAGCGCAAAATATGCGTCTGTACTATGAAATGTACTAAGTATGAGAGCGATGTATGAATCATGATAAAATTGTTTAAAACATGCTTAGAGTGATTTATTACATAAAGAGAAGGACATGAACAAGTAATAACATAAGAAGCATGAGTCATGAAGAATTCTTAAGTTTCAAATATAAGATCATATAACTTCATAGCGTAAAATAAGCATGTGGGAGTTTCTCTTAACCGATATTAAACCATGCTGAGCTACATGGAGTCCAGTGTCATTTCCCCATACCAAAAAAGGTTGTCCTAACCTACCAAAGTTAGAACCATTTCATACCAGGATCCTGTCATCATAATCCTCAAAGGGCAATCTATGATGGCACGTAGTTCTGGGACTAAGAGTACTCTCACCCGATCCAACTCGGTGCTAAATACTACTCCCAATATATATATATACATAACATGAGCTCACATATATGTGACATATAAAATGCCAAACTTGGTCATAATATGCTCATACCCCGGATCGTCATAGTACTCATGAATTTGGGTTTTAAAATCAATTCATGACCATTGATGGAACATCGAGTGTCTTGTATTGCATCATACTTCATAACATGGAAAGACTTGAATTTGATGACTTGTAAAATTTGTATTGCTATAGTTTAATTTCATAAAGCATATACTTTCATAGAACATAGGAACTTGGCATGCACATGCTTGAAAATCTATAAGGAATATGCTATCAAAAATCCAATTTGCTTAAATCAACTTTCGTGCATGTAGAAATTTCCATGTATAAACTTCAATTCATGAAATAAGAGTCAACATGTAAAAACCCATGTGAAATCATGCAATTTAATAGAAATTTCATAATCCAATCATGAGAAGATCATATTTAACAAAACCCATAAGATTTGGATACAACCCTAATTTGAAGATCATGAAATTAAAATTTGAATTATGGGTTTTTGGCACAAGGGTTAAAGGAACCCATTGTTGATTACCCACATAACTTGATTAAAGCTAACCCACTTGAATTGAAAAGACTTAAGATACTTAAACTTGGAGTTTGAGACTTGGAGCTTGAAATCCTAACTTGAAGTTTGAAAAGATGGAACTCATTTTCTTCTTTTTGAAGTTGATTGAATGAATGGGAGAGAACATAGTTCAAGTGGGAATAAAAACCCTCCTAAATAGGCTTAAAACAACTTAGTATAGGAGTTAAAAGAGTGGAAAATTACAAAATTACCCCTGCACTAAAACTTGGAAAAAGCTGGAAAAAGTCAGCTTCTGAGACAACGAGTCAGTCCACGGTCCGTCATCCTAAAGGATGAGCCGTCAACTGATCTGTGGTTTCAAATTCCACTTTTAAGGGTCTATGGGAACTCAACACCACGAGTCACTCTATGGTCCGTGGTTCAGGACAACGGACCATCCTGTTGACTCGTGGTTTCGACTTTAGGATATGAGGATTCTCTGATCCTCAGGGATTATTAGTGGAAGAATGGGTCGTGAAATATGTTGATGGGTCATCAATGTAGTTGTGGAATTTAGAGAACTTGGTACCTCTCTAAAGGTGATTCCACGGGTTACAGGAGGGACTGTCATTTAAAACGATGACCCATCAAGTCATCCATGGAAACTGGGTGGAAAAGTTGAATTTTGACAAACCATTGGTCACTCTACTGACCGTGGTTTTGGTCTACGGGTCATGAACCAACAAGTGGTTTTGAAGATGAAAATTTTAATGTTCAGTTCATCAATCACGAGTCACAATACGGACCGTGGTTCTGAACCACGGTTTGTCATCCGATCTGTCATCACTGACAGTACTCCGGACTCGGATTAATGCGCAGTCAGTGGCGTTGGAAAGAAGACTCAAAAATCTTTAGTTTAGTAGGTACTGGGCCACCTAAGTCTTTATATTTTAGGAGGAATGATCGATTGAAGTTGACCCTAATTTAGTCTTACATGAAAACTTACTTTGGTGAGGTTCTTGCGACTTAACTTAATGATAGGAGTTTCTTATGAACATGATTCGCATCCAAAACACTCACCACACTAGGAAAATGATCGTTACACTCATGGAAAAGGTTCGGGTATTTAGCTTAGGATTTTTGGGGTGTTACAATATCTCCCCCTTGGGATCATTCGTCCTCGAATGAAGACTAAGCAAGGGAACAAACATGAACCTGAAAATTGAAGAATAAACATGAACCTGAAAATTGAAGAATAAACATGAACCTGAACTTTTCAACTTAAAACATGGCTGAATCATTTTCGAAAATATGAATACATGCTAGGATTGTGAAGGAAACTGATGGAATAGATTCAGGAGGACATACTAAGGATGGAACTACTACCTCAAGCTAGAACCGGATCGGAAGGAAAAAGGGTGAGGATACTTAGCCTTCATGGATGATTCTGCTCCCCAAGTAGCTCTTTCAACTGACTTGTGAAAGCTGAAGTACTATCGTGGTAACCGACTTTCGATTGAAATAAAAACTGAGTTGGTTTCATGAGACATGTATGCATGCGAAAAATGTAAGAACAACCAACAGGACAGGAATTGGATATCCAACATGATAACTGGTCTTGGGTGAGAGTAGGAACTCAACTAAAAACTCAACTAAAAACTCATAAAGAACAAATATACTCTAGAAATTGCAGTTAACCAAAAGGGACACCAAACTAAGAGAAGAAGATATACGGAAAAACTATTCTCTTTTAAATACCACTCCTACCATTTGAAACTAACAACCTCAATAACCTACATAAAGGTATGAAGGTCTGAGTCTAACTACTCGATTCTCCATGTTCAAATCTATCTCAACCAGATCTTTTGCTTCAAGAACGTCTTCTAAGGATAGTATCCCCTCTTATCACAACAACTAACTAACCTAGGGGTCCCAACAAAAGGGTCACTAGTTGCACAAAATAGGTATCCACATGAATCCCATCACGATATTAAAGCTTATAACTATGGTCACCTTATGGTTTTGTAGCTCACCCTATTTAAGACTTCTCTCCTCTTCCCTATCATAACTAGGAAACACAAATTTAAGAACTTATACAGAGGGACATACTAAACTTTCTCATATAACTATTTCGCATGAATAATCCTTATCTCATAATTCACCCACACCTAGAAGTCAAGGTGGAACAAGTACACTAACAAGGAAAACGAATTTGCTAACTCCCAGCTAGGCTACTACAAGGCATTCTCCCCTAACACTTATAACAACATAAACCCGAATCATTAAAAGAAGAGAGTGGGAGCAGGAATGTCACGAATGAAGGATTACAGATTGATCTTAACATACACTTAGCATGATCAAGCCACTCAAGGTGAGGCTTGGGGAGTAGAGGACAATAGTCATGAGTATTTCACATACTGGGCACGTAAGGCATGAATAGTGAGGATCACCACCCTTCGTCATCAAAGGCAAGGGTCAAGGTCTTTTAGAGCAAGAAAATCATAAACGCAAACTGTTTTAAGAATCATGTCCAAGTATATACATGACGTAACATGATTTGATTAGCCATAGAGGCATGTCTGAAGAATGAACTGAGAAAATAGAACCGAGAAAATTGAGAGACATGAGTTTACATAGATAACAAACCTCAGGGCTTTAAGTTGGGATTTATAGAATCGCATGATAAAAGTAGAGTCATTATCTGAAGCAATCACTTATCATTCTAGAATCTAAACATGAGCGTGAATCTGAAATAGGACCATGGCACTGACACACAAGGCATGAAAAGGGTATCATAATGGCAGAAGTATACTTAGGATGCTAGGATGTAAATAAGCTTCTGCCTCCCCTCTTGACTTTGTTCTAACACCCACAAGCATCGCTAGCTTAGCCTCTAAAATCTGACCGATTTTGCATCCCACCATCTCTCCCTTAGATTCATTCTACCCTTCTAAGTCTTACGGACCTCTCACCAACCTCTTAAAGGAACTATGATCATTTTACCCTAACAGAACATACACTACTCCAGAATCTAGCATGAATACCCACTTCCTTCTATAGTCGAAGACTCTTCTTCTCTTAAAAGTCTAGGCCTCAACCCTCCTATCCCTACTTAGTTCTAGGAGAAGACAACTCACAACCAGACAAGAATAGGGGTTCGAGGACTATGGATGCATACAGGAAGAAAATCTAGTGATGTACCAAATTCAACTTCTGGAGGAATACTCTAATCTGGCTGACTAGGCAATGAAAGGAATTGGCTTTTGAGCTGAACACTACCGTTGCTCCGTTTAGATGAAGGGCAATCCCTGATCCTATGACCTAACTGACCACACCCAAAATACCTCCCTTTGCCAGCAAGATACTCAGCTAGATGAAACTTACCGTATCTACTACAACGAGGGTACCTCAAGGTCTTCAGAGCCTTTTCATGACAAGACTGGGAATCGAGTGCAGGTGTGTTAACTGGAGATGGGGTTGGTCTGGATGACCTATGCTGAGAAGATAATTGGTTCCATGCTCTGGTCTTCTTGTTCTTCCTCTTCCTCTTCTTTAATTTCTCTTTCTCATTCAACTGAGCTGTCATGGCTTGAGCCAACATACAGATGGCTTTACGAAATTTTTCATTCGTAACCTCATGATCTGGAGTGGTTGGATTAGCACTCTTTATAGGGTTTCTTCGCGGAGACATTATCTGAAATGCGTACAGAACGTATTAGAAGGGTAAGTAGCATCAAACACTATTGCACAATATTAAACACAAAGAAGTGAAGTTTTTCCTAAAATACCTCATAGCCACCCTCTCATAAATAGGGCGCGCTTCACACCCATGAAAGAGACTTTACCCGATGCAGCTTTCAGACACCCTAAGACTCTTGACCTAAGGCAGTAATACCAAGTTTGTCACGCTCCAAGGTTACTCCCTAGATGTAACACAGGACTTGGGACCACAAGTGCCCCAAGATAACCCCTTGGTCATAGCATACCCAAGTATAATAATAAAATAAGAGCTAAAGCATAATAGATTAATCCAAATGTAGACATAAGCATGAATCATCAAGTCAAATAGGTATACAACATAAGGAAAGAAACCTGAATACTGTCTATGTCTGAAAGCCTCTACTCATAACATAAAGATTTGCTAGGACAAGACCCTAGCTAACTCAAAATACAGAAATAAGAAATTCATACAAGATAAACATAACTAGTCCTCGACCTAAGAGGACTCACCAACAGCTGACAGAGAAAGTGGCCTGGGAACTCTAGCCATGAATCTGAGAAGGGACACCTGAATCTGCATCATCAAAGGATGCAACGCAAAATATGCGTCAGTACTATGGAATGTACCGAGTATGAAAGCGATGCATGAATCATGATAAAACAGTTTAAAAACATGTTTAGAGTGATTTATAACATAAAGAGAAGGACATGAACAAGTAATAAGATAAGATGCATGAGTCATGAAGAAGGCTTAAGTTTCAAATATAAGACCATATAACTTCATAGCGTAAAACAAGGATGTGAGAGTTTCTCTTAACCTACATTAAATCATCCTGAGATACATGGAGTCCAGTGTCATTGCCCCACACCGAAAAAGGTTTTCCTAACTTGCCAAAGTTAGAACCATTTCATACAGGATCCTGTCATCACAAGCCTTAAAGGGCAACCTACGGTGGCACGTAGTTTTGGGACTAAGAGTACTCTCACCCGGTCCAACTCGGTGCTAAATACTACTCCCAAAATATATGTATACATAACATGAGCTCACATACATGTGACATATCAAATGCCAAACTTGGTCATAATATGTTCATACCCCGGATCGTCATAGTACTCATGAATTTGGGTTTTAAAATCAATTCATGAGCATTGATGGAACATCAGGTGTCTTGTCTTGCATCATACTTCATAACATGGAAAGACTTGCATACTTCATGACTTGTAAAATTTGCATAGCTCTAGTTGAATTTAATAAAATATATACTTTCATAGAACATAGGAACTAGGCATGCACATGCTTGAAAATCCATAAGGAATATGCTATCAAAAATCCAATTTGCTTAAATCAACTTTCATGCATGTAGAAATTTCCATGGTTAAACTTCAATTCATGAAATATGAGTCAACATGTAAAAACCCATGTGAAATCATGTAATTTAATAGAAATTTCATAATCCAATCATGAGAAGATCATATTTAACAAAACCCATAAGAATTGGATAAGAACCCTAATTTTAAGATCATGAAATAAAAATTTGAATTAGGGGTTTTGGGCACAAGGGTGAAAGGAACCCATTGTTGATTACCCACATACCTTTATTGAAGCTAACCCACTTGAATTGAAAAGACTTAGGAGACTTGAACTTGGACTTTGAGACTTGGAGCTTGAAACCCTAACTTGAAGCTTGATAACTACCAGAAATTGGGCCTATGGGAACAGACTTTCTAGTAACCATTTCCAAACCGTTGCTATAACTAGTCTAGTGCAACGGTTATGACCGTTGACAAAAGTTTTGATTCCTAGTGATATGGCTTAGCCATATGACCGTTGCCATTAAAACATGACCGTTGCAATAGGGCTACCTATAGCAATGGTACTATGAACCATTACGGTAAAGTCATCTATGGTAACGGTTATCTGAAAATTTCATTTTAGTGCAACAGTTCATTAATCCTCCACATTTTCCCTCCACCATTTTCCCTCAATAATTTTCATCACCCGCCAATATCAAATTTTACTTTTATTTTTCTTTATTTTCCAAACACACATTTAGAAACAACACATATAGAATCAGCACACTTTCTAATTTCATTTTAGCAACTATACTCTCTAAAAACCTACCTCAGACACAAAGCTCTCTAACCTCTCTTTACACTTCTCTCTTCTCAAACCTAGGTTCCGTTGCAAATCTGAGCTAATGCTCTCAGATTTGCACTAATCTAAGATCGTATTTCACTATTAGGAGCTAAAATCTACAAAACCCTCTCATCTATTTGAGGGTTTGTGTGATTTTAGTTGGTGTTTTAGTTATTATAGTGGAGTTGGAGTTTATTTTAGCTAAATCTCTCAAATTATAGATAAATCTATATGTGACTAGAGCTGGACCTGATAAATCTTGGATTTCTTCAAAAGTTCAATCTTTTAAGGTATTTTTCTTTAATCTCTTGTTTTCTCTTTATGTTTTGAGCTATAGGATTTGTGAAATTGTTATATTTTTTATTGCATATGGTGTTAGGTTTTCACTGTGAGGATTAGTGAAATTTTTGTATTTTGCTGTTGGAATTTAGTTACTGCTGTGTGTTGGTATAAATTTGTTATTGTTAGGTGTGGTAAATTTGTTGGTTTTCTCTGTTGTATGTATGATTTAGTTGTTGATGTGGGTTAGTGTTAATTTGTTGTTGTTAGGTGTGGTAAAATTATTAGATTCCTCTGTTGCATGAATGATTTAGTTGCTGCTATGTGTTGGTGTTAATTTATTATTCTTAGGTATGGTATAATTGTGGGATTTTGCTGTTGCATGTGCTATTAAATTAGCTATTATTTGTGGTATTAATTTGTTGTTGTTAGATATGGTATAATTTTGGAATTTTGCTATTGTATGTGCTATTAAATAGCTACTATGTGTGGCCTTAACTTGTTGTTGATAGAATTTTTTGGTGGATTATTTAATGTGGACATTGATGTTGGATTTCCTATTGCACTAGCTATTAATAAATCTGATAGTATTTTTTACCCTCTTTCTCTTTATTATTTGATAATAGATTTGTGTGTGAATTTTTGCTGGCAACTTTGGTGAAATTAGTTACCAGATTTAAGTTAGTGTAGTGTGGGTTAAAACTGTATCTTTTTATTTTCTGATAATAGTTTGTGTGTTGCCTATCTTGAATGGTCATAAAATTAGATTAAAAGGTATCGGCTTCTTTGTAATAAATGACCATTGTTTATTCAAAAAAGTTAATGGTGGAATCTATTTTCTTGAAGTGTCCAAACATTGGCTAAGTTGTTTATTTAGTTAGTATGACATCTCTTTTATTTATGTTACTGGTTTGGGCTAGGCTGTCAGTTTATTTAGTGTGTCATCTCTTTCATTTAAGTTACTGATTTTGGCTAAGCTGTTGGTTTACTTAGTGTGTCATCTCTTTCATATACTTAGTGTGTCTACTTTAAGTTTGGAATCTGTTTTATTGAAGTGTTATCTACTGGTTTGGCTATGGTTTGCACAAGATTTAACTGAAAAATGATCTTTTATTTAAAGAGGACTATTTGGTCAAGTATTCTCATATTTAAGTTTTTTAATAAAATTTTAAAAGACATCTATTTTTTCTTTTCAAGACAATTCCCTTCACTGAATTTCTTGATTGAATTGGTGTAATATCTGAAACTGTAACATATATTTTTATTGGTATGATTAGCCATATTTAATTGGTTGCTCAGTCAAAGTTACAAGTCATTAGTTGTCGTGTCATGCCTCACTCAGATTTTGAGGCATGGCAAAAATTATATTCAAAAGAAAATGCCAAACTAGTTTGTCTTTTTGCCAAAGTTTATATGTAATGTATTTGTTATTTGGCATGGATGTAAAGCTTCTTATTGTCAGTTGAATGTAATTTGACTACTTGTTATCATGGAAAGCCACATATGGCAAGTGTTTTGTTCTCTGTTGCTTGAATTGTCACTGTACTTTAGTCCGATCTTTCAAAAATGTACTACTTGTGAAGGATCTTACACTTACACACAGTGATATTTTAGAAGAGTCTGAGCAAGATAGGATTTATTCTTATTTGGATTGTATAAAGTTTCTGCTTACTATTTGCATTCTAGTAATATTTTAATTAGGACTTGGACGTGGTAATTTTAATCACTCTTGGATATTTCATATTTACAGCCAAACAACTCACATTTTCTATAGTTTCATCATTTGTCGATTGACGGTTGAAGAACATTCATTTGCCAGATATTTAAAAGTAATTATTGTCCGTTGATCTAACGAATTCGTTATCTGGTTAGTTGAACCCTCAGTTGTTCCCTCTTGAAATTTGTGCATTCTCAATGTATATTAATCTAAGTTTATTTAGAGTGTTGCTACTGTGGATCTTAATTTTGTTTGTAACTGTGGTGAAATTGTTTACTCTAGACCATATTTCTCTTGTCATTGACGTTGGATTTCCAGTTGCATGAGCTATTAATAAATTTGGTAGTGTGGTTTATCTCTTATTTTTTGTTTTGTGATAATTGATTTGTGTGACTATATTTTGATGGTAGCTATAATGAAATTGTTTACTGTAGACCATATCTCTCATGCCATTGATGTTGGCTTTTATGATGCATAAGCTATTAAGTTAGGTAGTGTAGGTTAAACCTGAATCTTTTTGTCTTCTGATAATAGTTTGTGTGACTATCTTGCCTTTCTTGAATGTCCATAAGTCGTTGAAAACATAAATTTGTGAAGCAGGATAAACTTGTTGAAATTATTATAAGAAACTTAGGGCTATTTTAATATAATTAGTTATTACCTTGGGATTTTTTCTTTAAAATATTTTGATTAAGGCACTTTGATGTTATTATGACTAAGAGTTTGTATTTGTAGCTACTGGAATGCTTTTCACCCCTTTATAAATGTACATGTCTATAGTAAGAAAGTGTAGCATCCTAGTCATGTCTTGATAAATAAAATTGACCACCATTATTTATTCAAAAAGATTAAGTCTGAAAATGTATTATCTTGAAGTGTCCAAACATTGGCTTAACTGTTGGTTTGCTAGTGTGTCATGTCTGAAAATTTAAGTTACTGATTTCCTAGTTGTTAATCTGTCTTGTCAATCTATCTTGTCATTGGGTCAATAATGTGTAACACTGTGAAGTGGTTGCTGAAAATGATATTGTGCTTGCTTGACATTGTTGCCTTTTATGTTTCATTGTTTATCATAAATCTTAATTTTTTGTATTTCTTGTGTCACATAGATTACAATGGCAATGAATAATTTAGATAGAAGTTGGATGAGTCTAAGAAGAAGATCTGATGAGTTCATAAATGGAGTGAAGGATTTCCTTGATAAGACATTTGAACGAGATTCTAAAGGAAATAAAATATTGTGCCCCTATGATGATTGCAAGAATCATTATTGGCATTATAGAAATGTGGTGGAGGACCACTTCTTTGCAAAAGGATTTGTTCAAAGATACAACAGGTGGATTTCTCACGGAGAAAGTGAATCCTCCCGTACACCACATCCAAGCAGTAACGATGAAAATTGTAATAGTCATGATGATATTGATGGACTGCTTCATGATACATTTAGAAATATAGAGGATGATGCAGGGCATGAAGAAGGACTATCTGAAGATGCAAAGAGATTTTTCAGATTAGTCAAAGAAGGGAAAGAAGAGTTATTTCCAGGGTGTGAGAAGTTCTGCAAGTTGAGCTTCGTCATTCGATTATACTTACTTAAAATCCTGCATGGGTTGTGTAATGTGGCATTTTCAGATCTATTAGACTTGTAAAAAGAAGCTTTTCCCTTTGCTCAACTGCCTGAGTCTTTCAATAAGGCTAAAAATGATAAAAGATCTGGGTCTTGGTTATGATAAAATACATGCATGTATTAACGATTGCATGCTATTTTGGAAAGACAAGGCAGAGGTAGATAATTGTAGTATGTGTGGGTCTTCAAGATAGACAAATGTGGGTGACAGTTTCACTAGTGCAACCTCTAAAATATCCGCAAAGATTCTGAGATACTATCCTTTGAAGCCTAGGCTCCAGAGAATGTTTATGTGTGCTGAAATGGGAGGTGAAATGAGATGGCATGCTACTGAACGAATTAATGATGGGAATTTAAGATACCCTGCTGATGGAGATGCTTGGAAGCATTTTGATTCTTTGCATTCAACCTTCTAGAATGATCCTCGAAATGTCAGGTTGGGTCTTTCAAGTGATGGGTTCAATTCATTTCGAACCATGAGCATTTCTCATAGAACATCCCAAGACCCGGCCCGGATATTTCATAACTGTTTCATTCGAAAGGCAGGCCAGGAGGATTAACGATACTATATTGGTTTCATCGCCCCCCAGCAGATCGAACAACAACTTCATAGCAACTTTCATTCTAAAGGAAAGCAAAGAACCAACCTTTAGTCAATAGGAGCCCGCCAGTATAGAAGCTAGAAGTAGCTAGCCTATAGTAGTCGGCCTAACCAAAGGCCAGTTATGTTAATGAACTATAATTTGTCACCGTGGATTTGCATGAAGCCAGAGTACATAATGTTGTCAATGATTATTCTAGGTCCATATTCTCCAGGAAATGATATTGATGTGTACCTACAACCATTAATTGATGAATTGAATGAGCTATGGGAATTTGGGGTAGAAATATATGATGCTCATTCAAAGAAAATATTTCAAATGTGTGCAGCCTTATTATGGACAGTTAGTGATTTTCCAGCGCTAGCAATGCTGTCTGAATAAAGCACTAAGGGGAAATTGGCAGCCCAACTTGTAACTATAACACATGTTCTCAATACCTCAAACATAGTCGTAAGATGTGTTACATAGGTCATCGGGCATTTTTGCCTCCTGATCATCCATTTCGAAGAGACAAGAAATCATTTAATGGTGTGGAGGATCATAGACCTGCACCAACACCAATGTCGGGTACAGAAGTGCTTGAAAAGTTGCAAGATTTCAACAATGTCTTTGGAAAGGGCCAAAAGAGAAGGCGTCAGACTATTGATGGTCCATGGAAGAAAAGATCCATCTTCTTTCAATTACCATATTGGTCTACAAATTTGTTGAGGCACAATCTGGATGTGATGCATATTGAGAAAAACATTTTTGACAGTTTGTTTGCTACTTTATTGGATATAATAGGAAAGTGAAAGGATTACGTTAATTCTCGCTGTGACTTGCAAGAAATGGGGATAAGGAAGCAGCTTCATCCTATAAAAGACAATACAATAGGAAAAGTTTATTTAGCTACATACTGTTTTTCCATGAAACCAGAAGAAAAAAAAAATTCTGCAGTGTGTTTAAGAATGTCAAATTACCAAAAGGGTGTGCCTCAAACATATCAAAGCGTGTAGATGTGGAAAAGATGAAAATATAAGGCTATAAGAGCCATGATGCTCATATTATGATGCATTACTTGATTCAAATTGAAGTTCTAAAAATGTTGCCCAAGAATGTTGTAGTAGTCTTGATTAGGTTAGGGAACTTCTTTAAGGCTATATGTGGTAAGGTTATAAAGCGGGCAGATCTAGAGGGATTACAGGCTGAAATCAAAGAAGTTGAATGTGAGCTTGAAAAGATTTTTCCTCCAAGTTTTTTTGATATAATGGAGCATTTGCCTATCCATTTGGTAGATGAAATTAAGTTGGGGGGTCCAAATCATCTTCGTTATTTGTATCCTATGGATAGAGAATTGAGTGAGTTGAAGGACTTTGTTCGCAATCGATTAAATCCAGAAGCATCAATTATAGAGGGGTTTGTTGCCCAAGAGTGCTTGACCTTTTGTTCGAGATACCTACACGACAGAGTGAAGACAAGATTCAGTAGGTACCAAACTGATCAGGATGATGAGGATGTTGAACAAGAGCAAGATGATCTACTAACTATATTCCCTAAGATAGGACATGCAATTGGAAAAGAGAAGAAAACAAAAGGAAAGGCTTTGAAGATTGATCAACAGTTATCAAGTGAAACACATCGATATGTTCTGTTAAATACTGGATATGAACAAATAGAGAATTTTATCAAGTTTATTTATTTTGAACTTTATATTTTTTTTTATTGTACTGTACAATTCGATATAAATGTTTAATGGTTGTATTTGAATTATTCATACTTGCAGGGAACATAAGGCTTTAATTGAGGGTAGTATTAGATCAAATGCATGGACAAGAGCAAGGATTCAAAGTCAAGAATTCGGCAATTGGTTAAAAGAGAATGTTAAAACTGCTGAAGTTCCTAATCAGTTAAGATGGCTAGCTAAAGGGACTAATAGGGTGGCAATCAGAAGCTATATGGCATACTTCGTTAATGGATACCGATTTGATAAATTAAATCAAGATTCACACGGAAGTCTCAAAACAGTGGAGTGTCTTTTGCTGCGACAACTGACAGTTTTGCTAGTGCTAGAGATCAGAATCTCATTGATGGAGAGGTTATGTATTATGGTTCTATTGAAGATATATTAAACTTGATTATTATGGTTGTTTTGGTGTTGTTCTATTTAGATGTTCTTGATTTCATAATGAAAAAGATGAGTATGGGTCGACCCGTGTGTACTTCAAAAGACTACATAGTACGGATGACCCTTTTGTATTGGCATCTCAGGTGCATCAAGTTTTCTATGTGGAGGATCCAACTGAGATGGATATTTAATATGTATGAAATAAAGTCCCTGTCGATTTGTATGACTTGGAGGAAGAAAATTGTCCTAATATAGGAGAAACATTTTGGAGGGAGCCTACTGAAGACATTGGTCCCTCGAACAGATTACCCGATGATGACATTAGATGGTCAAGAGAAGATATCCTTGTTGATGTTATTGATATGCCATGTGATGCACAATATTCAGAAGATGCAATTAAGGAAACATCGAAAGAGGAGGATGATTATGATGATACTGATTGAGATTGGATGGAGTCTGTTGATTAAATAACAAATTCAGAACTTTTATAGCTTGAATATTTCTGTAAAAGTTAGTTGCCTAGTAAACTTGTTTTTCTGTAATATTTTGTCTCCTATAATTGACACTTTTATCTATTTGATTATCTCTTTGATGGTAGATTAGGATCTTGTACTGGTGCTACCTCTTCGGTAGACTTTTGATCGTAAACTCAACTTGATAGTCCTTATTAATCGTATCTATTTACTTCAAATTAAAAAAACTTCTGAAAACTTGGTGTAAATATATATTGATCATGTGTTTTTAATTGGTTTTGAGTGAATAATAAAGGTTTTTTGACAGAAATACTTTGATTATATTTCTTACCTGTATCTCATTATTCAATATTTGTTAGTTCTTTTTTTCGATAGTTTTGTTATAAGCTTCTTAAATTATACAGGAGATTCAATAGTTGGTGCGCAAGCTAGCTAGTGAATCATTGAAGAGAGTCTCGACATCAGTACTGATTGACTATACTTATTGAAACGTTTGTGTTGCTACCTAATTAACTATATGCAGAGTTATTTTTATTCGTGGTTGTGGAAATTGAAAACTGTGGCATTAGAGTGGTTTGAGACTGACTATACTACTGCTAGCCTAACTGTTATTTGAGCCATTTGTAATTTCCTTTTGAGGCTAGTTATTAGTAAGACTTAATATAGGAACAACTGCTTTAAGCTTATTTTTAAAAGGATGGTAGACTAACACTTTCACTGTATTTTAATTTCTGCATATTTATTGCTCTAAAATATTGCACCTGTTGATTCAAATTTAAGACTCTTGCACTATTTTTTTTAATTTCCACAACTTGAACTACAATTATCACTTAATTTGTATGATGCTTACGTGTAGTATTGTTTTGGTAGATTCAGTAGTCATGACTCCAAGAAAAAATAGTAATTTGAAAGGAAGGAAATACGTGGCGGCTGGAAGTCTTACATCCATGGCTTCCAAACGGCTTTCATCATTGAGAAATAGTGAACAGATTGTGTGTCAAAAGTCTTTTGTTGATCTAGTAGTGCAAGCTATAAAGGAACTGGTTCCTCGAAAGTCTCCTCGTAAAACTTCCCTTATGAATGCACAAGATATGTAGGAACAAGTGCCTCAAAAGTCTCCTCGAAAGTCTCCTCGAAAGTCTGCATTTATGAACACACAATCTTTATAAGAACAAGTGCCTCAAATGTCTTCTCGGAAATCCATCACTCTAAAAGCACAAGTTGTACAGAAGAAGGTGCAACAAATATCTCAGAATTCTTCCAACGTAAAAGCACATGCTGTGCAGAAAGTAATTCATCAGGTGACTCAGAAATGTTCCACTGTAGAACCACAAGCTATGCATCAACCAGTGCAATGTGTGACTCGGAGTTCATCCACTCTCAAAGCACAAGCTGATCAGGAACAACTGCAAAAAGAACTTCCTATGAATTCTTCCACTGTAGTAACACAATTTGCAGAGGAACAATTGTAACAAGTGTCGAGAGATTCTTCCACTCTAGAAGGAGAATATGTACAGGACCAAATGCAACAAGAACCACTGAATTCTGAAGAAAATGAACTTTGTGGAAAAGAAGGCAAGCACATTTAAATTTACTATTAAATATTGAGACATATTTCATTATAAAATTAGCTTACGTTGTTTCATTATATGTTGTGTTTAATTCTTCTTCATATTATTGTAGGCCCTTTAAGTAAAAAAAGAAGAAGAGGAAATACCATAATGCAACATGTATCTTCCCCCAAAGACCATAAAGTCATTGTTCTGAATAGCTACAAACAACCGGTTGGTCATACGAAAGAAATTGTAGTAGAGCTGGGTAGCTTTCTTGGAACTTTGGCAAGAAATGCAATGCTTTGTCCCCTTCATATACACAAGTGGAATCATGTGGATATAAAAAATGACTTGTGGGAATACACCCTGGTTTGACTTCTTACTTTTCTAATTTTGGTTAAGAATATTTTGTACTTTTTATATTACTAACCCAAAGAATAAATTATAGGAGAAATATAATATTCCTGATGCCGGAAAGAAGTGGGTTTTGGATGGAATTCAATCTACTCGGAGGAAGTACAAGAATCATTTGTATAGGAAGCACTTTAAACCTTTTGATGATGATGATCTTCGAATGGCAAACAAGCCCAACGATGTTTCAGAATATGATTTCAAGGATCTTCTCAAATATTGGCACTCTGACGAGTTCAAGGTTAGATCATGCACACTTTAAGATTGTTATATAACATATATATCGATATGTTAGATCATAATATAATAAAATACACTATTTTAAAATTGTAGTAAGACAGTTTTGTATGATCATTGTGAATCAAATAAAACAAGAATCTGATCACTCGGTTTATTTATATTCGCATTGACTATTTTAACTGCTCTTGATTTACTGTATAAGTATATTTGATGGCTCATTTATTTGCAAAAAATGAGTGAAACGAATACAAAGAATCGACAAAAATTGAAGAATCCACATACTGCTGGTAAAACAAGTTTTGTGATGATACGTGATCAATTGGTTTGTTCTCTTCTTAATATGTTATTAAATATAAGTTTGATTTAATTAAGGGTTTTTTTATACTAACTTTTACGTAATTAGGCAAAACATAAGGAAACCCCTGGTGAAGTTACACTTAAAGAAATCTTTGTGGCTACAAGAAAAAGGAAACCTGGTCGAGCATACAAGGACACTGATGAGGATACGATCAATAAAATTATATTAATCATCTTTATTGTTTACATTGTTTATTTGTTCTTATATAGGCTCAGTTTTATATACTTAAATTCTCGTCATTTAAACTTGATTTGTAGGCTGAAATGGAGAAACTTCAAAGTCATGAACAAAGTGAAGATGTCAGTCTATCTGTTGATGCTTGTGCAGCTGTCTTGGGACTTGAACATCATGGATTCGTGAGATTATATGGGCGAGGAGTTACTGAAACTACCTTGAAAGGGAAGGGACATCTTCAACCCTCTGCAAGTGCTATCACTGTGATGCAACAAAAATTGGATGACTTGGAAGATAGGATGCTGGAAAAATTAGAACAACAAAAAAGAAGCATCCGCCATGAAGTTACGGTGACATCCTTGGACGACTTAATCGTATGTACCCTGGGCTTCATTTGGATGCTGACATATTGGCAGCAGGTTGTGATCAATCACAGCAAGAAGATATCGAATGGATTAATCGGCCATCTGCCAGTAGCAATAATCAAGGTATGATTCTCCTCCTCTTCTAAATCTTCATCTTATTCTTCTTCTTCATCTTCTTCTTCTTCTTTTTCTTAGAATTATTAATACTAGCATTATTCGTAACTGTAATTCTGGAAGGTGCTGGCAAATATTTTTCTTTCCATTTTCTCATTTGGTTTTGATACATCTGCCAACTGTCCCAAAGTTGTTGTCAAATGAAATGGTTATATGGTTATGTTCTGGAAATGGTTATATAGTTATGTTCTGGCAATTGGTTATATGGTTATGGTCTGGCAATTGGTTATATGGTTATGTTATAAAATTCAAGGTCAAATTATATGATTATGTTATGGGAATTGTTTATATGGTTATGTTATCAAATTCAAGGTCAAATTATATGGTTATGTTCTGGAAATTAATACGATAGTGTTTGAGAAATGGTTATATGGTTACGTTGTCAATAAAGTTACCAGTTTTAAAAAAATGGTTATGTCGTCAAATTCAAGGTCAAATTATATATTTATGTTCTTGAAATTAAGACGATAGTGTTCGGGAAATGGTTATATGGTTATGTTGTCAATTTCAAACTATGTCATGGGGTAAATGTGATGTAAGGTATCCTATATCTTGGCTTATTTTCAAAGTCTTTGTCTAACTGAAGTATGTTTAATATGTATCTTCACATACATACATTTGGTAATGACTATTTTTAGCAACTTAAGGAGCTCTTAAAAGTGACTTACATTATGTCGCGTTTAATCTTGAAAATCGATTGAATTTTGAGATTTAACAGTCTGATGCTACTATAAGGATGATGATTTGTGTTTCTACTAAATATATATGCTTCGTAAAGGGGCTAAATTGATCCATCTGCAAGGCATAGATAGTGTTTTAATTGTATCTTGAATAGTTTCTAATGTTACTTGGCTTAAAGTGTACGTCTTATCTTAAAAATAAGAGTAGAAGGTTAACATGTGAGACCTCTTCAGCCTTGGCCTTCAAATTTTTGTTGAGTAATTGAAGTATTGAACTGCTACTAAAGCTTTATTGAGTAATTGAACATCATAGTTTGGTTTTTGATGTACAAATTTAAGTTCAAAATCTGTACTTTGGGAGAACTATGGGGTGGGGTAGGAGGATAGGAATTTGTGGTAATGCATTTGTTAAAAGCTTGACTATTGCTTTTAGGTGTTGAAGTATGTTTTGCACTTGACCTAGACATTTCCAGTACGTTAAACTGCATATTTGTTCTAGTGGTTTGCTGGTACTTAACATGCATTGTATAGGACTTTGTGGTAATGCATCTATTAAAAGCTTGACTATTGTTTTTAGTTGTTGAAGTATGTTTTGAAGTAGGCCCATTTCCAGTATGTTAAACTGCATATCTGTTCTAGTACTGTTTTCCTGGTACTTAACAAGCATTGGAAATTCTAGTTCAACTCTAATCACAACTTTTAACTTCTAAACCTGTGAATTGAGATTGTAATATTTGGATAACTTCTGGATGTTAATAAACTGTGGAATTTACTAAGATCTCATATATTTGTTCGATCAATGTTTTCGAAAGCCTAGATGTTAATAAACTGTGGAATTGACTGCCTATCTTTGACTAAAATTCCAGTTCCAACAGATACAAAATTAAAATTGATTTATAACTTATATGTATCGACTTTTGTAGGTAGAGATAATGATCAGGGAGATGATGCAAGCATTGATGAAGAAGACATGCCTTGATATTTGGTTGCAAGTTGTCAAAACTTTTGTCGGATCAGCTTTTTTTAACATTATGAATCTTCACTTTTTGTTCACTGTACAGTTGAACCATGCATGTGCCAACTGTGTATATTTTGCCTATATATGGATCAGTTAAGACAGATGATTTGTATGTTTTGCACCTATGGCAGATGACACACTATGACTGGGTTATTTTGTGTATTTTGCGCTTATGGCGGATGATATTATGTGACTGATCTTTCATTTTAAATTATGATCATTCAGTTTCATTTAGTAATTATCATCTTCCGTGGTATATTCAATTTCGTGATTTTAAATACTTATATTTACAGCCCAGTCTATTGGAACAAAGATTAATTGTTCCAATAGGTAATAGAGAACTGTTGCAATAGCTTTTTCTAAATCACATGCTACCAATTGTTGGAACATATAAGAACTGATACAATAGGTAAAATATAATCGTTGCTATAGCATTTTTGGTCACTGTGCAAACCCGTTGCAATAACAGTAATAACTGTCACAAATGATCTAAAAAATTCATTACAACATTGATAAAATAATTATTCCAAAACAATAATAACCGTTGCAATTGAGCTAAAAATTTCGTTGAAAAATAGACAAAATAACTATTGTAAAACTATAATAACTGTTGCAATTGAGCTAATTTATCCGTTGCTACATAGACAATAGAACCGTTGCAAATCATCAATTGTAACGGTTTTAACTGTTCCAATTGATATTTAAAATTTTCGTTATAGAGGGATGAATAACTGTTGCAATAGGTGTGTTTTAAGCAACGGTTTAGTGGACTATTGCCAAAAACCGTTGCCATTGATCTATGGTCAGGCGAGCTGGTGTGGCGGGCATAACCCCCATTGCCATAGTATAACTGCAACAGTTTTAAGGCGTACATCAACAATTTCCTTGGTGTTGCGATAGGCTCATTTTCCAATAGTGTGAGAAGATGGAACTCCTCTTCTTCTTTTGGAAGTTGATTGAAAGAATGGGAGAGAACTTAGGTCAAGTGGGAATAAAAACCCTCCTAAATAGGCTTAAAACAACTTAGTATAGGAGTTCAAAGAGTGGAAAATTACAAAAATACCCCTGGACTAAAACTTGTAAAAAGCTGGAAAAAGTCGGCTTCAGAGACCATGAGTCAGTCCATGGTCCGTCATCCTTAAGGATAAGCCGTCAACTGATCTGTGGTTTCAAATTCCACTTTTAGGGGTCTACGGGAACTCAACACCACGAGTCACTCTACGGTCCATGGTTCAGGATGATGGACCGTCCTGTTGACTCGTGGTTCTGACTTTAGGATATGAGGATCCTCTGATCCTCAGGGATTATTAGTGGAAGAACGGGTCGTGAAATAGGTTGACGGGTCATCAATCCACTCATGGAATTTAGAGTACTTAGTACCTCTCTGAAGGTGATTCCACGGGTTACAGGATGGACCATCGTTTAAAACGATGACCCGTCAAGTCATCCATGGAAGCTGGGTGGAAAAACTGAATTTTGACAAACCACGGGTCACTCTACTGACTGTAGTTTTTATCTATGGGTCGTGAACCAACCAGTGGTTTTGAAGATGAAAATTTTAATGTTCAGTTCAGCAATCATGAGTCACAGTACGGACTGTGGTTCAGAACCACGGTTCGTCATCCGATCCGTCATGACTGATAGTACTGCAGTAAACTGCCCATAAATTTTTACTCGGGACTCGGATTAATGCGCGATCAGTGGAATTGGAAGAAAGACTCAAAAATCTTTAATTTGGTGGGTACTAGGCCACCTAAATATTTATATTTTAGGAGGAATGATTGATTGAAGTTGAGCCTAATTTAGTCTTACATGAAAACTTACTTTGGTGAGGTGTCTGCGACTTAACTTGATGATAGGAGTTTCTTATGACATGATTCACATCCAAAGCACTCACCACACTAGAAAAATGATCGTTACCCTCATGGAAAAGGTTCGGGTATTTAGGTTAGGATTTTTGGGGTGTTACAACCACCCTCATCTTTCTCTCCATATTCACTACCATCGTTTCTCCGGGCAAGGTTGTTGGGTCACCATTGTTGCTCTCCAAAAGCTTCAATTTTTGCTTCTCTCTGTTTAATCTTCACTTGTGGTAACTTTCTCAATGTTAAATATATGTTTTTATTGTGATTGGGAACTCACATTGTGAAGCATGCTTGCTAAAAATTTTGGGTCCCTAATTTTGAATTGTATTGTGAATTTTTCTTGATATCAAATTGGTAGAAGTTGAAATTGAGATTATGCATGTTGACTCTAGTAGTTTTTATCCTTGAAAATTTGTGTTTGGGGTAAAGTTTGAATAACCCACTTGTGATTGATGCATGATTTGTCCCTATGATAGATTGGGTGACGTTATTCTTAAGGGAAAATCATCATTTTTCATGAGGTTTGGTTAAAAATTAATGATTAGGGCTAAAATTGTTGCTACTTGTATAACCATGTTCTGTGTTTAATACTTTGTTTTGTGTATGATCTTTGCGAGGAGGTAGAAATTGTTGTCGATTGTTGGTGCATAATTATTGCAATTGAAGTCTTGATGTTCTTGATGATATACGGGGTAACGTCCTTCATAAAGGAAGTCGTTAATCTCTTCTTTTGCTAGGGCGGATGATAATGAATTCCATAGAAGTCTGAGTACCCGGATGAATGTGTGGTCATACTATGTTTTGCCCTTTGTTAAAATTGTTGTATTGTTGTCTTGTTCCAAGTGCCTAAAGAAAATCTTGCTCTACAAATCACATGTGTAATTCACAAGAACACAAGGAACCAAAAATTTTGATTGTTTTCTTGTACATTTTGTATGTGATGCGTAGATCTTGATGTGCGAAACGCATGAGGCCCCACACCATGTTGATGAAAAATGTTGACAGTCACTGTTATGAGGGGAGAAGCATAGTGCAACATGCACCTTGGTTGGTGCAGTCCATACAAACTTTGCACCTAAAGGCATAAATCCCTGTAGGTTTCTATCAGCTCATGCGAAGTAACGTGAGACGCACATTCCATCTGGTGTAGTTTGCACGTGGTCCGCATGAGCCATCTGTCAGTTACTTTGTTTTTCTACTCATTTGCATTCTATTTTTTGTAGTCTGTTAGTTTATTTGTTGTGAACAAATACCTTGTGCCTGCTGCTAATCTCAATTTGTAGGACTATGCCTTCCAATAGGCGCCACCAAAAGAGGCGTGCCTTAAATCAAGATTCAACATCCACAAATGTAGGCTTGCCTCCACAAGATGAGGGTCCTATTGAGCCTGTAATTTGATTCAGCCTCAAGGGAATGGAAGCATACTATTTATAGTTTCGGTACAAGCCACCAATATTAGAAGAAAAAGGGTTGGATATGGAAGTATTTGTAGTTGATTTCCCAAATATCCACAAGAAGTTTCGGGAATGAATTTGGACTTACTTTGCCAAGACTCCGGGCCCATATAACCCGGAGTTGGTGCGGGAACTGTACGCCTCCTATCGGGCTAGGAAATACATTCTAAATCATAAGGGTCCAATAAGCAAGCTCCCATGTCTTAACTCTATTTGGGTAAGAGGAAAGGAAATAGACATCACACATGCGGCCATCCACTTTGCTATATGGGATGATGAACTAGTCCCCGAGTCGCAGTACATGGAGAATGTAGCTACAAAAGAGGACCAATTTGAGTGGGTTGCAAGTATAATCGCTGAGGGAACCCCTCTTTAGGCTATTTCAATAAGGCCCATTCATCGCTCTGACCTCAAGTTTGAAGAATAGATATTGTTAGATTTTGTGTTTACATGACTCATTCCAACCGGTCACAAAACAAAGATGTCTATAGAGATAGCTATTTTGATTACCTGTGTCATGGGTTATCTTTGATTACATCGAACAGTTGAAGATGAGAGCATGATAATAGAACACCTCTATGGCCTTTCCTGTTCTCATTTGCCTCATGTGTTTCCAAGAAAACTGCCCGCGAATTCATTCTTTAGATATAATTAGCCGGGCTAACGGAATGGTTCAATTGAAGACTAGGCGAGATAAATATGCCCCACTTGCCAAGACAAGACACCTTGCTCAAGTCCCAAGTGTTGTAGTAAGATCTGAGATTTGTGTTTCAAATCAATTGGATTGTCCATCCTCGTCTCAGGAGGCATCAAACACAATTGGCTCCCCCAACAACATCAACCTAAGGTAATTTTCTTAAAATTTCCTGCTTTGCACGACAAAATGAGGATCGCTTGCATAAGATGGCTAAGGACATCCCACACATGATCCAATCCTCTATTAAATAGGCTTTGTAGATGATAGTGTCAAAGGTGAGCAAGCTTTGTGCTAAAATGGATACCACAGATGAGGAGGTTGATTAGATTAGGAAAGTAATACCACATGTTGAGGCAAAGATTCCTAATTTGGATCTTCATCTACCAGCTCCAACCTCTAGGTCATCTTCAAAGGTTGATAGCCCTCCCAATGATTTGTGCACGAGTTGGGATCCAAATGATGATGATAGTGTTTCAGGAATTCAAACAGTGCTTGATGCACTATTAGCTGAACAATATCTGAATCCTTCTGATTTTCGCGTGCCTAAAAGGGAGGCAACTACCGAGTCCAAGTTGGTTACAATCGCCACTTTCTTATCATAAAATGATGACCGCCGAGGATGGATGGTACGTGGATGACCCTCTTGGTCCCCTCCAACTGCCATGGGACCCTGCAATACCCTCGTTGGAGAGATTCCAAATTGACCCAGCGCATGCCTACATCCAACTACTGGCACCACCAGTTCCACCGGCACCTCTACCTCCTAGGCCACCATATCAGTTCTACTCATGGAGGTGTAGGCATCATCATTAGTATAATCAGGGAGTTTTTGCACACAATCTTATATGTATAATTTTTGTGCATCGAGAGCTATATTTAATTTGAGTTTGGGGAGGGAGGGGTCTGTAATTATTGATTACTCACTT
This sequence comes from Jaltomata sinuosa, assembly GCA_003996215.1. Classification (NCBI taxonomy): domain Eukaryota; kingdom Viridiplantae; phylum Streptophyta; class Magnoliopsida; order Solanales; family Solanaceae; genus Jaltomata; species Jaltomata sinuosa. The sequence continues at coordinate 94,860 of QJPP01004249.1, forward strand.
GTGCTTGGTGATATTGCCCCTGCCGGGCCATTTTATTATGTTATTGAGCCTAATTGTGCCCTCGGCGATCTTGATTTTATTATTGTTAATTGTGTTGTCGAGTTAGTCTTACACGCCCCATTGTTTTACTACCCGTGCTTTGCAAATACGCTAAGGGCCAATGCTGAGGCTTATTTTTCAAATGATTCATGAGTGTGCAAATTTAGTTATCGCCTTGTTAATAGTAGTTTAGCAATAAACTCCGAGAGTTTTCTTAATACCATATTTCTTTCCTAAGGAGCAAATGTTTTCTTTATTTTTTTAAATTTTTTTTTTGTGTCAAACCGGGTTGATGTTTCCCTATGATAGATTGAGAGGCAACTTTCTTAAGGGAAAATGCCAAGTTTTAGTTTAAATTGAGTCCATAGTGTGCTTGTCTCAAAATTGGCCCACCAAAAAAAAATTATTGGCAAGATGTTTTTGAAAATGAAAGGAAAAAGGGGAAATGAATTTTTGAGGAAAGCATTCTCTTGTCATGATTTGCACAATATCGCTTTGGCTTGATCGATTCACAAACGAGTGTGTAATAAACTCGGAATAGCTTATCAAAAGTCATTTATCCTAATTGATCTTGAGACTAATGAAAGAAGTCTTATAGCATGATGACTTGTGTGGTGAGGCTTTACCCTGATTCTTATGGGTTTGTGTCTTCTAGAACTTCCCTCGAATGTGATTCAAGGCAAAATTCTAGGTGTGTCCGTTCTTGGAAAATGATGGTAGGGCCTTTTTGAATAGCCACTTCACCCAAATGACTTCCCTCAACATCAATCCTAGTGAACCCCTTTGAGCTAGTGACCGTTCATTGGCACCTTGTTTAACACCTTGACCTTTTTAGAACCTCTATCTTGGCACCCGTCCTCCCTAATTTCTTGAAACATAAAAGTAGGCTTAAAGCCTATATTTGGGGGGGGTGTGAAATGAAAAGACAGCATATGCAAATGCCTAAGTTTTGGGGTTTTTTATGATCAATGAGGATAAGAAAAGAGATGCACTCTAAGTTCAAGGTCGCACCTTAAGTTTGAATTGTAAATTGCTCCAAAAAGTTCAATCCAAAGAACAAAATAAAAAGAAATAATGGGTGCTACCAAATGAAGGTGATACAAGGAGTTTTGAATGATCATGATTGAAAAGGAGAAGCTTGGGTTGTGTGAGGGAGAAATAAGGTGAAGTCAAAATTCAAAAATGTGAGTGTTGTTCAAAGTGATAACAAAGAGCATTATGGAGGTGTAGTACCTTGAGCCAAATGAAATACTCACCATAGCCTAGCCAACATCAGAACCCGCAAGTCCTTAGTGACTCCGAGCTTGGTCACCCTACATTAGTGGCGATTTACATGAAGGGAAACCCTATGGATCGACATGTGTGCACTTGAACTTCCTTGAGAGAGAGAGAATTGCATAATTGTGATTGAGATTCTCTCTTATGGTGAGTTGCATCATGCACTCGAATTAAAACACGAAGTCTCCATTTCAATTGAGATGAATGAATGAGAAGTTGTGTGGCGACTCTCAAGGCAAACTTTTATGGTACATGCTAATAACTTGAGAAGCTTAAACATCTTGTTTTGAATGGCAGAAATTCCCTTGATTTTGAATGAGAAATGAAGTCCTTTTGAAAAGGTTTTGAAATGATCAATTGCCTTAATAATGTGGTGGTTTAAATTTATATGAGCATAGTAGTTGAGTATTTTTTTTGAGTGTTTTTGTTTTCATTATTCTTAGTTTTTAGAATAGAGTATTTTTTGTTCCTTGATTGAATCTAGAGCATAGTTCATTCCTTACCTTGTGAGTATCTTGCTTGAGGAAAAGTAATAGTTCAAGTTTGGGGGTTCGATAAGTCGTTAATCTACCAACTTATTGAGACTTTACTCATGAATTATTGCTATGTTTTGATAAGATTTAGAGGTTCTTATGGCCTTTATTGATGTTTATCTAGGTACTCTTGCTCAAAGATGGAAAACAAGGAAATGGACCCAAAAAGAGAGTAAAAGGAGTTGAAGGGTGAAGTGAGCAAATAAGACAAAGTTCATGTTGAGAGATGTGGACTTCGTGTGACACGCATAGGCCCTGGTGCAGAATGCACCTTCCACCGCATGACACCCAGAAGTTGCTGATGGATCTGTTAAAGGGTGCGGTCATTGTACGATGCGCACACTGCCTGGTGCAAACCATACCCCACTTTGCATGAAGCTCCCAAGTCGGATTAAGTCACTGGATCACTAAAGAGTGATGTGTGATGCACACTTCGCGATATGCGAACCGCACATCGCATTGCACATCCCCCGACAGGCATTTTTGTCCAAATTTTGTATGAAGTTTTGGGAATGTTCTTAAACCCAATTCAGGCACAATTCTAGATAAGTTTTTGAATAGTTTCACTTTGGAAGCAAGTTTCTCTCCCAAGGCAAGAATGAGGGTTTCAATCCATTCTCTCAATCTTCAACCTTGGGCCTGTAAATTTGAGCTTGGATATTCGATTCTTGCTACAATTATCGAAAAGGAATTTGAATTTCCCTATCGGTATACTTTCTTTTTCCTTTAGCATGAGTGGCTAAGTTTTCTTGTCTACGGATGCGTAGATGATGGGTACTTGATAAAATGGTATGGGTCTTGCTTATTTGTGTTTATAATTGCTAATATTATATGAGTCTAGTGATTTTACCATATTTAAACTCTAAAATTGGTAGTTGCAAACATTAATTTATCTTACTTGGTTGTGTTATTGCTTGACAAAGAGGTTCACAATTTTGGATGTGAAATCGCTAGTCGGTACTTCAAATTGATGGAATCACCCATTTAAGGGTATAAGCTAGAAATAGTGTGACCTTCCCAAGCATATGTTGGTTGGTTATTGCCTAAAAAATGTTATTTGAATAAAAACTGTTGGATACATGATTGTTTGATCTAGAGATTAACAAGCATACCTAAAACCAATGCTACCTATTAATTTACTAGGAATTTATGCAATTCACCAAGTACCTTGACCCGTACTCAAGTCCCATCGGAAGCACATCCCCAGTCATCCTCTCTCTATTGTTTACACCTTGAACTTTTACTTATTGCTTTGTTTGGAATTCGAATTATGACAGATTCCTAATTCCCCCTCTTTTTTACATTATTTATTTTTTGACCAATTCACTCTTGTTGTGTGAAGTTTGTTCTATAATTGCTTAGGCTAAGCTCTAATTCCTTGTAAGATCGACCCTGACTCCGGTCGGGTAATAAAAATTTGTTTTGCTTAACAATCACCAATACCTCCAACTAGGAGAGTACAGTTTGAGCATTTATCACTCATTCCAACTAGGAATAATACTAAGGTGACTATAGAGGTGGCCATTCTCATTGCTTATATTATTTCTAGCCTCCCGATACATGAAGGGGAGATCATTGTCGAACAACTCAAGCGGATAGCTAGACATGAGTCCACTTTTCATGGATTTTCATGTTCTCATAAGCTTGCTATTCTTCTAAGCAAACTCCCCCGGTTTCGATCATTGGACAAAACTAGCCAAGCTATTGGCATGGTTTACTTGGACACTAGATGAGACAAAGATGCCCCACATATCAAGAAAAGATACCTCACTCAAACTCCAAATTCCATGGGAGACAATGCAGATGCTGAGATTGTTGCTCATGATAATGTGGAAATTCCATCCGCATTTCAAGAAGCATCAAACACCAACCATATGGCTTCCCAAGCCATATCTACTTTGGGTAATTTTCTTAAACTTTCTCACCTTGTGAGCCATAATAAGGAATACCTACACAAGTTGGCTAAGGACATTCATAGCTTGATTCAATCCACCATGAAATCGTCCTTGAAGTCGATAGTGTCGAGTTTGAGTAAGCTCTATCTAGGATGGATACCATGGAAGTAGATGTGGCTGAGCTTAGGCAAGTGATACCACATGTTGATCCAAAGATCTCTAATTGGGATCTTAATCTACTAGTCTTAAATTCAAATTCACCTTCGAGGGTTGATAGTTTACCCGATGATTGGTGTATGAGCTAGGATTCGAATAAAAAAGAAGGCACATCTGGTATCCAAGAGATGATTGAGCCAACCTTGACGGCTCCCGATACCATAGTACCACCTACCCTGTACTACCTGTATTACCATGACTCTAATATACCGGAATGAAGTGGTCATCCTAGGCCCATCTAGCCTACTCCTCCTTCTTCGTACCATGAATTGATGACTGCACATGATAAGTGAGAGATTGTGGAGCTATATGGACTCCTTCATGTGTGATGGGATTCCTCAATTTCATCAGTGAAAGGTGTTTATATAGACCCAGAGCATGCCTACATCCCACCACTAGCATCACCGACACCTCGATCTCCTATGCCACCTCAGCGGTTTTACTTGAGGTGGCATGGACGTCACCATTAGGATCACCAAGGAGTTTTTGCACTCATTATTATTTGTATAATTTTATTTGTGCATCGAGGTCTATGCTTACTTTAAGTCTGGGGTGTCTGTAATTATTGATTACTCAGCTTGTGCTTGATACTTTGCCCTTGCCGGACCTTTTGTGTTATTTTCATTCTTTAATGGTGCCCTCGCTGGACTTGATTTTTTTAAATTTTGATTGTGTTGTCGGGTTAGTTTTACACGATTTTATTATTTCACTACCTGTGCCTTGCAAATGTGCTAGTGCCTACGCTGAGGTTTGTTTTCAAAATGACTCATGAGCGCTTAATTTGTAGTCGCCTTGTTAATAGTAGGTTAGCAATAAACTCCAAGGATTTTCTTAATACCACGATTCTTTCCCAAAGATAAAAATAATTTCTTTTAGTTTTCTTTTGATTCTTTTTGTTTCAAACCGGGTTGATATTTCCCTATGATAGATTGAGAGAAAACTTTCTTAAGGGAAAATACCAAGTTTTAGATTTAAATTGAGTCCGTGCTTTTCTTGTCTTGAAATGGGCCCACCAAAAATGTTTCTTGGCAAGAAGTTTTTGAAAATTAATGGAAAGAGGGAAAATGAATTTTGAGGAAAGAATTCTCTTGTCATGACTTGCACACTCCCTGTTTGTCTCGATTGATTCACAAATGAGTGTGTAATGAACTCGAGATAGCTTTTCAAAACCCATTTGTCCCAATTGAGTTTGAGACTCATTGTGATAATTCTTGTGTTGTGATGCCTAGTGTTGTAAGGCTATACCTCGTTCTTGTGTACATATGTCGTCTAGAACTTGGTCCGAATGTGATTCAAGGCAAAATATTAGATGTAACCGAGCTTGGAAAATGACCTTAGGCCCTTTTTGAATAGCCACTTCACCCAAATAACTTACCTTTACATTGACCCTAGTAAACCCTTTTGAGCTTGTGACCTTTCTTTGGCACCTTACACCTTAACCCTTTTTGGAAATTAAAGTTTGCACATGTCCTCCCTAATGGCTCGAAAGTGAAACATAGGCTAAAAGCCTATGTTTGGGGAGGGGGGGGAATCGAATTGATAACATAGGCAAATGCCTAATTTTTGGGGTGCTTGTGCTTAATGTTTTGATTGTTACTTTAAATATATGGTATAGTATGGTATTGTTTGATTCCATGGTTAGGAAACCATGAAAATCCCCATTTTATGTAACCACCAATTTGGTGGTATCCCATGGTTTTCTAATTTTATTGTTTAATTATGCTCTTACTTAATACTACATAATCCTATTTTACCCTTTACCCTATAGGATGTTTGGTGTCAATTAATAAAAATAATGTTATTTTGTAAAAAAAATTACTTGTTGGTATACTTCTTGTATGCTATTATATTTTTACTCTTCTTCTAATAAAATTTAATACTATAAAAAAATAAATTCTAGTACATTTATTTTAATATGATTTTTAATTAATTTTATTAAAATTAACACGAATTTAACAACTTAATATACTTACAAAGCATAATTTATGACAAATTAACATAAAAAAATTGTCTTAATTATTTTATTAGCAATTACTAATCAATTTAACATTTATAATAATTTAGGGCATTTTAGTAAACTTACCAGTTACGATACCGTACCATACCATCAAACCAAACACTAAAAATATTATTAAACCACAGTGAACGATACAGTCTATCCAAACACCGTACTTACAATACAATACAGTAACATACCATACATTATGAAACCATGAGAAACAACCATCCAAACAAAGTGTAAGTGGAGATGAAAAAGGAGTTGTGTGTCAACACAAGGTAGCACCTTATGCTTGATTTAAAAAAAATGCTCCAAAATCTAATTCAATGAGCAAAATGAAAGAATGAAAGAAATTTTGTGCTACCATGTGAAAGTGATGAATGGGTGCAAGGTGATCTAGTTTGAAGGGGAATCTTGGGTTGTGTGATGGAGAAATAAGGTGAAATCAAAAATTTGAAAATATGAGCAGTATTTTGAATGATCGCAAGAGCGCTAAGGAGGCTCAGTCAATTGAGCCAAATGCAATACTCACCATAGCCCTAGCCAACATCATAACTCATAAGTCCTTGGTGATTCTGAGCTCGGTAACTCTACATTAGTGGCAAATTATATGAAGGGGGAAAGCCTATGGTTAAATATGTGTACATTTGAACTTCTTTGAGAGAGTTAGAGTCCTTCAGTTCTCGTATAATTCCTTGGTCTTGTAAATTGCATGATTGTGAGTGAGATTCTCTCTTGTAGTGAGTGGCATCACGCGCTTGAAAGGAATGATTGATGTCTCTATTTCAATTGAGAGGAATGAATGAGTCAAGTTGTGTGGCTAATCTCGAGGCAAACCTGGATGGTCCATGCCAATGACTTGAGAAGCTTAATCTTGTTTTGAATGGAAAATTCTCCAATTTTTTAATGAGAAATGAAGTCCTTTTGATGAATGTTTTGAAATGATCAACTGCCTTGAGAATGTGGTGGTCTAAATTGAGATAAGCATTGTAGTTGAGTCTTTTTGTTTGCTATTTTTCTTAGATTTTAGGATAGATTAATCTTGAGTGTTTCCTGATTGAGTTTTAGAGCATAATTTATTCCTTACTTTGTGAGAATCTTGCTTGAGGAAAAGCAATACTTCCTGTTTGGGGGTTTGATAAGTAGGTAATCTACCAACTTATTGAGAATTTAATCATGAATTATTGCCATATTTTGATGATATTTAGAGGTTCTTATGGCCTTTATTGATATGAATGTCGGTACTCTTGATCAAAAGTAGAAAATAATAATATGGACCTAAAAAAGCTAAACAAGAGTTGAAGTGTGAAGGTGTTCAAAGAAGAGAAGATTCTTCCGAGAGGTGCGGACGTCATGCGACACGCACAATGGTTGGTGTGGTCGCCCCTTCCTTTGCAAAGGACTCGAAGTCCACTAGAGTCACTGGTCTGCTAAAGCAGAGTCATGCAACATGCACAATGAATGATGAAACCACACATCACGCCATACATCACGTCACACGGCTCTCGAATGGAATAATTGTCCATTTTAAAGTGACGATTTGGGAAAATTCTAAAAACCAATCTAGCTATTGTACTCAATAATTTTTTTTTATAGTTTTTGATAGTTTGGAAGTTTTGGAACAATTTTTCTCTCCGAATGAAAGATTGAGGGTTTTACTCCATTCTCTCCATCCTCAACATTGGATTCACCATTTTTTTATTATTGAGCTTGGATATTGGTTATTAGCTTCTTTAATGAAAGGGAAATTGAACTACCTAATTGGTATCTTTTCTCTTTCCTTTAACATGAGTGGCTAGTCTCCTTGTCTAGGGGTGTGTTGATGATGGGTGTTTGAATTTGAGTATGGGTCTTGTTTAATTGTGCTTATAATTGCTAAATTGATATGGATCTAGTGAATTTTCTATGTCTTAACTCTAAAATTAATGGTTGCAAACATTGGTTGAAATTACTTGATTGTGTTCTTGCTTGAGAAAGAGGTTTATAATTTTAGATGAGAATTCACTAGTGGGTACTTAGGATTTCCATTTAGATTGAGGCTAGTAATAGCTCAATTTCTCGAAAAAAACCTTTTTAAGAGTCTAAGCTAGAGATAGTGTGACTTTCCCAAGCGTAAATTGGTTGGTTATTGTTGAAACCATGGTGCTTGAATAAAAACCATCGGAGATATGTTTGTTTGATTGAGAGATGACCAATATAACTAAAACCAATGCTACCCGTATCGTTTAATATGAATTAGCATAATTGAGCAAGTACCCTATCCCACGTTTGAATCCCATCAGATCACATTCCTAGTTTTCCTCTCTCTTGATACGAAACCCGCTATCTTACTTTATTGTTTTGTTTGGAATTGAAATTGTGACAAGTTTCCCAATTCCCTATTCCCCCCCCCCATAATTTACCTTTTATTGTTGTTTAAACATTTACTCTATTGGTGATTGATATAAGACAATCTTATATGCAACTCTACCAGTATCTGTGGGATTGACCTCGACTCCCATCCGGTAATATAAATTTGTTTTGCTTAAAAATCACTATCACCTCTCTATGGAGAGTGTTACTTGAGCATTTTAAAAAATGGCACCATTGCCGGGGATTGGTTTTTGGATAGCCTTTTTGATTGACATTTGAAATCACTTTGTGAGTTTTTGTTCACTTTTTATTTTGTTTGTTGTTTTTGATTGTTGAGCAGGCCACCCATGAGTGAGGTGGACGACAACAAAAGTGTATAAGGATTCATGGACACAACTTTTGAGCCTGAAATTCAAGGTGGGGTAGGTGTAATATGCCTACCTCCCACTGTTAGGAATGCGGTGTTCCATGTCACTAGTATCATGCTCTAACTCATACAAATGAAAATGTTTTTCGGAGGAGCTGCACATGAAGATGCAAATAGGCACATCCAAAATTTCACCGAAATTTTCCAACCCTTTATCTTCCACATCTCTCAAGAATCTATTAGGCTTCACTTATTTACTTTCTCCCTCACTGGGGAAGAAACAATATGGTTAGAGGAGCATTCGGAAGGATCAATAACCTCATGGAATGGTCTTATCGAAGCATTTATGGTGAGGTTATTCCCTCCATCAAGAATGATGCACCTAAGGGATGATATCATTAACTTTCATCAACTCCAAGATGAACCATTACATGAGGTGTGGTTGAGGATTAAAAAGAAACTCTTATTGTGTCCCAATCACGGATTGCTGAACAATGTCCTTCTCCAAAGCTTTTATAGGGCTTTGAATTCAATGAACAAGTCTGTGGCCAACAACTTCGCGGGTGGCACCTTCATGGACCAACATTGTGAAATTGCCTTAACTCTTCTAGAAAGGATGACCAAGACAAACCATGCTTGGAAAATAAGAGAGGCAGATGTACCCACGGGGGTAACCTTTACTACATTGTAAAATGAAATGCATCACAAGGATGAGGAAGGATATGAAACCATGGAGAAGATTATGATGCAAGTTTATTTGTTGGCTAAGCATGTGATAGGGGCTGGAAATGCCTAGATCGTGAATGCCGTGAGCACTCCCAAACAGAATGCTAGTGATGAGGAGGTTTTACCATTATGGATTGGTAGATTTGCTACTTGTCAGTGATTTCTCGGTCTGGGTATTATCGCTTGAGGGACGATAATCAAGGTTGGATAAAGGATAAAGAGCGAGAAGGCAATTGGCGGGATCGAGAAAACGAAGGTGATAAGTATAATCACTAGAGTTCAAATCCCTATGTACCTCTAAATAAGGCCGATACCTTATATAAAACCGCAATGAGCAACCCCGGTCAATCAAAGATTGAAGATATGTTGTCATTGGTTTTGAATAAGGAGGAGATAATGAATAGTGGGGTAAATGAGCTTAAGAGCGAGGTGTCAATGCTTCACCAAATGGTGATATCAGACTTTTCCCCTATTAAGCATCTTGAGGCACATATGAACCAATTGCCTACCCAAATGAATCCTCGATTGAAGGGGACACTCCCTAGTGACACCATTGCAAATCTGAAAAATGATGGCCATGTGATGGCTATTGCAACTAGGAGTAGAGGAGAGAGTGGTAAAGGTTGAAGATTGAGGTAACTTCGTCGAGACGCGATGTAAAATCAAGCGCCTCTTGGGAGGCAACCTAAGTGTCTTTATTTTTTTGTTGTCACCTTTTGTTATTTTTAGTGTTTTTGTAGGAATGCATGATGAGGGAAAATTACCATGTGGAAAAACAAGGCAAAAAGGGGACGTGCAGATGACCATGCAATTTGCACAAGCTATTGTGTGCGTTGCACAGGGATACGAACCCCAAACAAGAAAACTAGAGAAAAAATGTTAATTTGGAGGTGACGTGCACTGGCTTGTGCATTTTGCACAAGCCATTATGCGCGTCGCACCTCAAATGCGCACCAAAGTGAAAATCTGGGCCAGGTTTAGGCAAGAAATTGGCTGGTGCAAGGCGATGTGTGATGCGCACATAGGCTTGTGAGAATCGCATATCGCGGCACACCAAGGTAAGTTTTAAAAAAAATTTGCCCTACCCATTGACCGACCCAATGTCTTTTCTTCTTCTTTTTTGTCTTTTAAACTGCCACCTCCTTCTTCTTTTCCATATTCTCCCTCAAAATCCTCCATAACTCCCTCACAAATACTCCAAAATACCTCAATCTTCTCCCTAACTCTTCTCCTTCTCTTAGCCAAGTCTCTGCTGCTTCTCACCTCTAAGGCTCTACCGTCTCTCTCTCTCCAGTCAAAAAGTGGGTCTCCATTGTTAGCCATCAAAATCAAAAACATTTGCTCTCCTACTTCCAATCTTCACTTATGGTAAGTTCCCCAATGTTAAATACGTATTTTTATATTGATTGGGAACTCATATTGTGAAGCATGCTCATTAAATTTGCCATGTTAATTTTGGGTGATATCAGAAAATTTTGAGTTATATTGTTGATTTTACTAAAGATTAACTTGGTAGAACTTGAAGTTATAATGATGCATGTTGTTTGTGGTAATTTTTAGCCTTAAAAATCTGTGTTTTGGGTAAAGTCTGAGTAACCCACTTGTGTTGGTGCATGATTTGGCCCTATGATAGATTGGGTGACGTCATTCTTAAGGTCAAATCATTATCTTCATGAGGTTTGTGTTAGAATGTGATGTTTGGAGCTGAAATTGGTACTACCATTGTACCCTTGTGCTATTTTAATTGATTATTCTTTTTTGGGCTAATGATCTTGGTTGGAGGATAGGAAATTGTTGTTGTTAATTGTGCCTGCTATTTTTTTCTTGAAGGATTGACATTCCCAATGATAAATGGGGTATCGTCCTTCTTAAGGGAAATCGTTAAGCTCTTCCTCTACTTTGAATGTGTTGATGCATTCTGGGGAAGTCTGAGTACCCAGATAATTTGGTTTTGTCAAATGATATTTAGCCCTATTATTAATTGTTGGTGTTTATGCATCTTGCCAGTGCATTCCATATGTGTTGTTCTGCGAATCACATACGTAATACACAAGAATACAAAGAATTGAAACATTCCATCTATTTCCTTATACGTTTTGCATATGGCATGCATACCTCTACGTGCGATATGCATAAGTCTCCGCACGCCTTAGATTGAAGTTGCCAGTTCTCTGGAATTGGAGGCGGAGTTCCATATGACATGCACTTTGGCTGGTGCAAATTGCACCAGTCTTTAAACCCTATAGAAGAATCTAACACAGGTTCTTGTAGCTTATGCGTTGCTACGTGCGATGTGCACTTCTCCTGGTGTGGTTCACACAAGCCATTAATTACCTGTTTTATTTTTCTTCTTCATTCCATTCCAATTTATTTTCAATTTTTAACTTCTTATAGCATTGCCTTCTTTTAATTAGTTCAAAAATGCAAGCATATGGTTAGTATAAGCATGGTGCCTTCCACTAACATCCATTTGCATGAATATGGCTCCTAATAGGCATTGTCGAAAAAGTCGTGATATGAATCAAGCTTCAACATCTCAGAATATGGGTGTCCATGTGCAAGAGGAAGGACCTTTTGAATCAGATATCCGATTTGTCCTCAAAGGAATGGAGGCCTACTATCTTAAGTTTCAGGAGAAGTGACCATTCTTTGAAGAGAAATGGTTTGATGTGGAAGCCTTCGAAGTTGATTTCCCAAAAATCTCCAAACATTTTGCATAAGGATCTGGGACCACTTCGGCAAATCTCCTGGCCCATATTTCCCTGAGTTGGTGGGAGAGTTCTATGCCTCATATTAGGCTAGGAAAGACATTTTAAAGCATAAGGGACCAACAAGCAGGCTCTTATGCCTTGATTCTTTTTGGGTGAGGGGCAAGGAAATAGATATTACTTTTGCAGCTATCCATTTTGCTATATGGCATGATAAACCAATTCCAGTGTCAAGATATTTTGAATGGGTGGCTACAAAAGAGGACCAATACGAGTGGGTTATGGGTATTATATCTGAAGGAACTCTTTTTTGGGTCATCTCAAAAGGACCCATCTATCGATCATATCTCAGGTTTGAAGCTTTGATGTGGTTAGATTTTGTATGCGCACGACTCATCTCAATTGGGAACAAAACTAAGATGACTATAGAGGTGGCCATTCTCATTGTTTATATTATGTCTAGCCTCCCGATGCATGAAAGGGAGATTATTGCCGAACAACTCAGGTGGAGGGCTAGACACGAGTCCACCTCCATGTTTTTTCTTGTTCTCATTAGCTTGCTATGCTTCTAAGAAAACTCCTCGCGATTTTAATCAATGGAAAAAACTAGCCAAGCTAATGGCATGGTTTTCTTGGAAACTAGGCGAGATAAAGATGCCCTGCATATCAAGATAATATACCTCACTCAAACTCTAAATGCCATGGGCGGCAATGAAGATGCTGAGATTGTTGCTCATGCTCATGTGGACATTCCATCCCCATCTCAAGAAGCATCAAACACCAATCATTTGGCTTCCCAAGCCACATCTTCTTCGGGTATCTTTCTTAAACTTTCTTACCTTGTTAGGCATAATGAGGAATACCTGCACAATTTGGCTAAGGACGTTATAAGCTTGATTCAATCCACCATAATATCGGCCTTGAAGCCGGTAGTATCGAGTGTGAGTAAGCTTTGTGCAAGGATGGATACCATGGAAGTAGTGTGGATGAGCTTAGTCAAGTGACACCACATGTTGAGCCAAATATCTCTAATTGGGATCTTAATCCATTGGCCCCAAATTTAATTTCACCTCCGTGGGTGATAGTCCACCCAATGATTGGTGTATGAGCTGGGATTCGAATGAAAAAGAAGGCACATCTGGTATCCAAGAGATGATTGAGCCAACCTTGATGGCTCCCAATACGACAGGACAACCTACCCAGCACTACCTGGATTACCATGACTCCAATGTACCTGAATGAAGGCGTCATCCTAGGCCCAGCTAGGCCGCTCCTCCTCCTTCATACCATGAATTAATGACTACACAAAATAACTAGGAGGTTGTGGAGACATATGGCCTCCTTCAAGTGTGATGGTATTCCTCAATTCCATAAGTGAAGGGATTTAAGATAGACCTGGATCATGCGTATATCCTACCCCTGGCATCACCGACACCTCGATCTCCTAGGCCACCTCAATGGTTCTACTCGAGGAGGCGTAGTCATCACTATTAAGATTACAAGGGAGCTTTTGTACTCATTCTTATTTGTATAATTTTATTTGTTCATCGAGGCCTATGCTTATTTTAAGTCTAGGGGGTATATAATAATTGATCACTCACCTTGTGCTTGATACATTGCCCTTGCCGGGCATTTTTGCATTATTTTGATGCTTTAATGATGCCCTCGCCGTCCTTGATGTTTTTAAAATTTTGATTGTGTTTCTGAGTTAGTCCTACACGATTCTATTATTTCATTAACCGTGCCTCGCTAATATCCTAGTGCCTATGCCGAGGCTTGTTTTCAAAATGACTTATGAGTGCTTAATTTGTAGTCGCCTTATTAATAGTAGATTAGCAATAAACTCCAAGGGTTTTCTTAATACCACAGTTCTTTCCCAAGTAGCAAAATATTTTCTTTTAGTTTTCTATTGTTCATTTTGTGTCGAACCGGGTTGGTGTTTCCCTATGATAGATTGAGAGGTGACTTTCGTTAGGGAAAATGCCAAGTTTTAGTTTTAAATTGAGTCCGTGCTTTTCTTGTCTTGAAATGGGCCCACCAAAGATGTTTCTTGGCAAGAAGTTTTTGAAAATTAAAGGAAAGAGGGAAAATTAATTTTGAGGAAAGCATTCTCTTGGCATGACTTGCTTACTCCCTGTTTGGTTCGATTAATTCACAAATGAGCGTGTAATGAACTCAGAATAGCTTGTCAAAACTTATTTGTCCCAATTAAATTTGAGACTCATTGTGATAAATCTTGTGTTTTGTGTGGTATTCTTGTGTTCATATGTCATCTAGAACTTTCCTCGAATGTGATTCAAGGAAAAATCCTAGATGTAACCAATCTTGGAAGATGACCTTAGGCCCTTTTTGAATAGCCACTTCACCCAAATAACTTCCCTTTACATTGACCCTAGTAAACCACTTTGAGCTTGTGACCTTTCTATGGCACCTTACACCTTAACCCTTTTTGGAAAGTAAAGTTTGAACTCGTTCTCCCTAATGGCTCGGAAGTGAAACATAGGCTAAAAGCCTAAGTTTGGGGGGGAAATTGAATTGATAACATAGACAAATGCCTAATTTTTGGTGTTCTTGTGCTTAAGTGGAGATGAAAAAGGAGTTGTGTATCAACACAAGGTAGAACCTTATGCTTGATTTAAAAAAAATATTCTCCAAAATCAAATGCAATGAGCAAAATGAAAGAAAGAAAGAAATTTGGTGATACCATGTGAAAGTCATGAATGGATGCAAGGTGATCGATTTTGAAGGGGAAGCTTGGGTTGTTTGAGGGAGAAATAAGGTGAAGTCAAAAATTTGAAAATGTGAGAAGTATTTTGAATTATTGCAAGAGCGCTAAGGAGGCTCAGTCACTTGAGCCAAATGAAATCCTCACCTTGGCCCCTACCCAACATCATAACCCAAAAGTCCATGGTGATTCTTAGCTCGCTAACTCTACATTAGTGGCGAATCACATGAAGGAAAGCCTATGGTTTGATATGTGTCAACTTGAACTTCTTTGAGAGAATGAGAGTTCTTCGGTTCTCGTATAATACCTATTTCTTGTAAATATAATGATTGTGAGTGGGATTCTCTATTGTAGTGAGTGGCATCACGCGGTTAAAAAGAATGATTGATGTCTATATTTCAATTGAGAGGAATGAATGAGACAATTTTTGTGGCAAATCTAGAGGTAAACCTGGATGGTCCACGCCAATCACTAAAGAAGCTTAATCTTGTTTTGAATGGCAAATTCTCGTTTTTTTGAATGAAAAATGAAGTCCTTTTGATGAAAGTTTTTAAATGATCAATTGCCTTGAGAATGTGGTGGTCCAAATTAAGATAAGCATTGTAGTTGAGTCTTTTGTTTGTGTCTTTTTGTTTGCTATTTTTCTTAGCTTTTAGGATATATTAATCTTGAGTGCTTCCTTATAGAGTTTTAGAGCATAATTAATTCCCTTACTTTGTGAGTATCTATCTTGAGGACAAGCAATAGTTCAAGTTTGGGAGTTTGATAAGTAGATAATTTACCAACTTGTTGAGCCTTTAATCATGAATTACTGCCATGTTTGATGAGATTTAGATGTTCTTATGGCCTTTATTGATATAAATGCAGGTATTCTTGATCAAAAGTAGAAAATAATGATATGGACCCAAAAGAGCTAAAAAAGAGTTGAAGTGAAGGTGTTCAAATAAGAAAATATTCTACTGAGAGGTGCGGCTGCAGTGCGACACGCACAATGGCTGGTGCTGTCGCACCTCCTTTCGCACCGGACCCAAAGTCCACTAGAGTCACTGGTCTGCTGAGACAGAGCCGTGCGACGTGCATAATGCATGGTGCAATCGCACATAGCACCATACATCACGTCGAACGTCTCCTGAACTGCATTTTTGTCCATTTTTAAGTGTCGATTTGGAAACATTCTAAAACCTAATTTAGGCATTATATCAATAGTTTTTTTATAGTTTTTGATAGTTTCGAAGTTTTGGACCAAGTTTTCTCTCCCAAGGAAAGATAGAGGATTTTACTTCATTCTCTATATCCTCAACCTTGGATTCACCATTTTTATATTATTGAGCTTGGATATTGGTTATTATCTTCTTTAATGAAATGCAAATTCAACTACCAAATTGGAATCTTCTCTCTTTCGTTTAGCATAAGTGGCTAGTCTCCTTGTCTAGGGGTGTGTTGATGATGAGTGTTTGAATTCGGGTGTGGGTCTTGTTTAATTGTGCTTATAATTGCTAAATTGATATCGGTCTAGTGAATTCTCTATGTTTTAACTCTAAAATTAATGGTTGAAATCACTTGATTGTGTTCTTGCTTGAAAAAGAGGTTCATAATTTTGGATGATAATTCACTAATGGGAACTTAGGATCTACATTTAGATTGAGGCTAGAAATAGTTCAATTCGCCAAAAAACACCCATTTAAGAGTCTAAGATAGAGATAGTGTGACTTACCCAAGCATAAATTAGTTGGTTATTGTTGAAACCATGGTGCTTGAACAAAGACCATCGAAAATATGTTTGTCGTATCGAGATATTGACAAATATAACTAAAACCAATGCTACCCATATCATTTATTAAGAATTTGCATAATTGAACAAGTATCCTATCCCACGTTTTAATCCCATCAGATCACATCTCTAGTACGTTCTCTCTCTTCATACAAAACTGGCTATTTTACTTTATTTTTTTTGTTTGGAATGGAAATTGTGAAAGATTTCCCATTCCCTGTCCCCCCCCCCCCAATTTACTTTTTATTGTTGTTTGAACATTGACTTTATTGGTGATTGATATACGACAATCTTATAGGCAACTCGACCAGTCTCTGTAGGATCGACCCCGACTCCCATCAGGTAATATAATTTTTTTTTGCTTAACGATTACTATCACCTCTGTATGGAGAGTGTTACTTGAGCGTTATCAAAAATGGCGTCGTTGCTAGGTATTTGTTTTTGAGTAGCCTTTTTGATTGAGGTTTGAAATCACTTTGTGAGTTTTTGTTTTCTTTTTACTTTGTTTGTTGTTTTTTATTGTTGAGCAGGCTGCCCATGTTGGAGGTGGGCAACAACGAAAGGGTAGAAGGATTCATGGATACAACTTTTGAGCCTGAAATTCCAGGAGGGGTAGGTGCAATCTTCCAACCTCCCATGGTTGGGAACGCAGTGGTACATGTCACTAGTACCATGCTCCATCTCATACAAATGAAAGGGTTGTTTGGATGAGTTGCACATGAAGATGCAAATATGCACATCTAAAATTTCATCGAAATTTGCCAACCCTTCATTTTCGATAACATCCCTCAAGAATCTATTAGGCTTCAGTTATTTCCTTTCTCCCTCATGGGGGAAGCAACGACATTGTTAGAGGAGCTTCCGGAAGGATCAATGACCTCATGGAATGGACTTGTCGAAGCATTTATGGTGAGGTTCTTCCCTCCATCAAGAATAATGAAACTAAGGGATGAGATCAGTAACCTTCATCAACTCCAAGATGAACCATTACATGAGGCATGATGGAGGTTTAAAAGAAACTCTTATTTTGTCCCAATAATGGATTGCCGGACAATGTCCTTCTCCAAAGATTTTAAAGGGCTTTGAATTCAATGAACAAGTCCATGGCTAATAACCTCGCAGGTTGCACCTTCATGGACTGACAATATAAAATTGCCTCAGCTCTTCTAGAAAGAATGACCAAGATGAACCGTGCTTGGCACACAAGAGAGGCAGATGTACCCACGGTGATAACCTCGACTACATTGTGGAATGAAATGTATCACAAGGATGAGGAAAGAGATAAAACCATGGCCAAGATTATGATGCAAGTTGATCTGTTGGCTAAGCATGTGATGGAGGCTGGAAATGCCAAAAGCGTGAATGCCGTGAGCACTCCCGAACTTAAATCCTGTGATGAGGAGGTTTTTACCATTGTGGATGGAAAAATTTGCTACTTGTTGGTGAGTTTTTTTCCTGGGTACTATCGCCCAAGGGATGAGAATCATGGTTGGATAAACGATAAAGAGCGAGAAGGAAATTGGAGGGATCGAGAAAAAGAAGGTGATCAGTAAAATCACCGGAGTTCTAATCCCTATGTACCTCCAAATAAGGTCGATACCTTATATTAACTAGCCATAAGCAACCCCGGCCAATCAAATATGGAATATATATTGTCATTGGTTTTGAAGAAGGTGGAGACAACGAATAGTCGGGTAAATGAGCTTAACAGCGAGGTGTCAATGCTTCACCAAATGTTGAGCTCCCACTCAGCCTCTATCAAGCATCTTGAGGCACAAATGAGCCACTTATCTACAAAAATTAATCCTCGATTGAAGGGGACACTCCCTAGTGACACCACTGCAAATTCGAAAAATAATGGCCATGTCATGGCTATTGCCACTAGGAGTGGAGGAGTGATTGGTGAAGATTGAAAATTTAGGTAACATCATCGAGCCGCAATGTAAAATTAAGCGCTTCTTGGGAGGCAACCCAAGTGTCTTTAATTTTTATTTGTCACCTTTTGTTGTTTTTTGTGTTTTTGTAGGAATGCATGATGAGGGAAAATGACCAAGTGGAACAATAAGGCAAAAAGGGGACACGCGGATGCCCGTGCAGTTTATACAAGCTATTGTACGTGTCGCATGGGCTATGAACCCCAAACTAGAAAACTAGAGAAAAAATGGCAAGTTGGAGGTGACGTGTGCTGCCCTATGCATTTTGCACAAGCCATTATGCGCATCGCACCTTCAACGCACACCAAAGTAGAAAGTTGGGCCAAGTTTAGGCAAGAAATCAGCTGGTGTGAAGCGATGTTTTATGCACACATGGTCTTGTGCAAAACACACGTCCCGATGCACCAAGGTATGTTTTAAAATTTGTTTGACCTACCCATTGGCCGACTCGATGACTTTTCTTCTTCATTTTCCTCTTTTAAACTGCCACCTTCCTTCTTCTTTTCCATATTCTCCTTAAAAGTCCTCCATAACTCCCTCACAAATACTCAAAGATCCCTCAATCTTCTCCAAAACTCTTCTCCTTCTCTCACCCAAGTCTCCAATGCTGCTCATCACCAAAGCACCATTATCTCTCCCTCTGGTCAAATAGTGGGTCTCCATTGTTAACCATCAAAATCTTCAATTTTTCCTCTCCTACTTACAATCTTCACTTGTGGTAAGTTCCCCTACGCTATATACATGTTTTTATATTGATTGGGAACTCATATTGTGAAGCATGCTCATTAAATTTTC
This sequence comes from Jaltomata sinuosa, assembly GCA_003996215.1. Classification (NCBI taxonomy): domain Eukaryota; kingdom Viridiplantae; phylum Streptophyta; class Magnoliopsida; order Solanales; family Solanaceae; genus Jaltomata; species Jaltomata sinuosa. The sequence continues at coordinate 114,198 of QJPP01004249.1, forward strand.
CATGTTAATTTTGGGTGAGATCTGAAAATTTTGGATCTCCAATTTTGGGTTATATTGTTGATTTTCCTAAAGATTAACTTGGTAGAACTTGAAGTTATAATGATGCATATTATATGTGGTAACTTTTAGCCTAAAAAATCTGTGTTTTGGGTAAAGTCTGAGTAACCCACTTGTGATGGTGCATGATTTTGACCTATGATAGATTGGGTGACATCATTCTTAAGGGAAAATCGTCATCTTCATGATATTTGTGTTTGAATGTGATGTTTGGGGCTTAAATTGTTACTACCATTGTGACCATGTGCTATTTTATTTGATTATGCTTTTTGGGCTACTGATATTAGTTTAAGGATAGGAAATTGTTGTTGTTGATAGTGCCTTCTGTTTTTTTATTGAAGGCTTGACGTTCCCAATGATAGACAGGGTAACACCCTTCATAAGGAAATCGTTAAGCTTTTCCTCTATTTTGAATGTGTTGATGGATTTTGGAAAAGTCTGAGTACCCAGATAATTTGGTTTGGTCAAATGATATTTAGCCTTATTTTAAATTATTTTTGTTTATGCATGTTGCCAGTGCATTCCACAGGTGTTGTTTTGTGAATCACTTACATAACACACAAGAAGACAATGAATTGAAAAATTCCATCTGTTTCCTTGTGTGTTTCACATGTGTTGCACAAACCTCTACATGCAAAATGCATAAGGCTCCGCACACCTTAGATTGAAGTTTCTAGTTCACTGAAATAGGAGGCGAAGTGCCATACGATGCATAGATTCGCACCAGCCTTCGCACCTCATGGAAGAATCCAACACAGGTTTTTGTAGCTTTTGTGTTGCCATTTGCGATGTGCAGTTCTCCAGGTGTGGTCCGCACAAGGTTCGCACAAGACATCAATTACCGATTTTGTTTTTCTTCTTCTTTGCATTCCAATTTCTTTTCATTTGTTAACTTTTTGTAGCATTTTCTTATTTTAATTAGTTCAAACATGCAAGCATATCATGAGTATAAGCATGATGCCTGCCACTAACATCCATTTGCAGGAATATGGCTCCTAATAAGCATCATCGGAAAAGTCATGCTATGAATCAAGCTTAAACATCCAAGAATCTGGGTGTACCTACGCAAGACGATGGACCTTCTAAATTAGATATCATGTTTGGCCTCGAATTAATGGAGACCTACTATCTTAAGTATTGGTAGAAGTGACTATTTTTGGAAGAGAACGAGTTTGATGTGGAAGCCTTTGAAGCTGATTTCCTAAACTTCCCCAAACAGTTTCTCATAAGGATCTGGCACCACTTCTCCAAATCTCCTGGCCCATATATCCCTTAGTTGGTTCGGGAGTTCTATGCCTCATATCGGGCTAGGCAAGACATTTTAAAGCATAAGGTCCCAACAAGAAGGCTCCCATGTCTTGATTCTGTTTGGGTGAGGGGCAAGGAAATAGATATTACTCCTGCGGCCATCCATTTTGCGATATGGCACGATGAACCAATTCCAGTGTCAAGATATTTGTAATGAATGGCTACAAAAGAGGACTAATATGAGTGGGTTGTGGGTATCATCACTGAAGGAACTCCTCTTTGGGCTATCTTAAAAAGACCCATCTATCGATCAAATTTCAAGTTTAAAGCTCGAATGTGGTTAGATTTTGTATGCGCATGACTTATCCTAACTTGGCACAAAATTAAGGTTACTATACAGGTGTCCATTCTCATTGCTTATATTATGTCTAGCCTGCTGATACATGAAGGGGAGATCATTACTGAACAACTCAAGCAGAGAGCTAGACACGGTCTATCTCCTTGGCTTTTTGTGTTCTCATAAGATTGCTATGATTCCAAGCAAACTGCCCCCAGTATTGATCATTGGACAAAACTAGCCAAGCTACTGGCTTGGTGTACTTGGACACTAGGAGAGAAAAAGATGATCCACATATCAAGAAAAGATACCTCACTCAAACTCCAAATGCCATGGGCGGCAATGCAGATGCTGAGATTGTTGCTCTTGATTATGTGGACATTCCATCCCCATCTTAGGAAGCCTCAAACACCAACCATATGGAATCCCAAGCCTTATCTACTTTAAGAATTTTTATAAACTTTCTCACCTTATTAGCCATAATGAGGAACGCCTGCACAAGTTGGTTAAGGACATTTCAAGCTTGATTCAATCTGCCATCAAATCAGCTTTGAAGCTGGTAGTGTCGAGTGTGAGTAAGCTTTGTGCTAGGATGGATTCTATGGATGTAGATGCAGATGAGCTTAGGTAAGTGATACCATATGTTGAGCCAAAGATCTCTAATTGAGATCTTAATCTACCGGCCTCAAATTCAAATTCACCTTCGAGGGTTGATAGTTTGCTCGATGATTGGTGTACAGGCTGGGATTTGAATGAATAAGAAGGCACATTTGGTATCCGAGAGATTATTGATCCAACCATGATGATTCCCTATACCACAGTACCACCTACCTAGCACTACTTGGCTTACCATGACCCCGATGTGTCGAAATAGAGGTGTCAGCCTAGGCCCAGCTAGGCTACTCCTCCTCTTCCCTACCATGAATTGATGACTGAAGAGGATAAGTGGGAGGTTGTGGAAACATATGGCCTCCTCCAAGTGCGATGGGATTGCTCAATTACATTAGTGGAAGGATTTTAGATAGACCCAGAGTATGCCTACATCCCACCACCAGCATCATTGGTACCTCGATCTCCTAGGCCACTTTAGTAGTTTTACTTTAGGAGGCATTGTTGTCACCATTAGGATCATCGAGGAGTTTTTGCACTCACTATTGTTTGTATAATTTTGTTTGTGTATCGAGGGCTATGCTTATTTTACATCTGGGGTAGGTAATTATTGATCACTCACCTTATGCTTAATACTTTGCCCTTGCTGGGCCTTTCATGTTATTTTGATGCTTTGATGGTGACCTCGCTGGCCTTGATATTTTAAATTTTGATTGTGTTGCGAGGTTAGTCCTACATGATACTATTGTTTCACAACTAATCCCTCGCAAATGCACTAGTGCCTACGCCGAGGCTTATTTTCAAAATGACTCATGATCGCTTAATTTGTAGTCGCCTTGTTAATAGTAGATTAGAAATAAACTCCAAGGTTTTCCTTAATACCACCGTTCTTTCCCAAGGAGCAAAATGTTTTCTTTTAGTTCTTTTTATGTCGAACCGGGTTAGTGTTTCCCTATGATAGATTGAAAGGCGACCTTCTTAAGGGAAAATGCCATGTTTATTTTTAAATTGAGTCCATGCTTTGCTTGTATTGAAATGGGCCCACTAAAAATGTTTGTTGGCAAGAAGTTTTTGAAAATTAAAGGAAAGAGGGAAAATGAATTTTGAGGAAAGCTTGTGAGTGTGTAATGAACTCAGAATAGCTTGTTTTGTACCTATTGAGTTTGAGACTCATTGTGATGATTCTTGTGTTGTGATGCCTTGTGTGGCAAGGAAATACCTCATTCTTGTGTGCATATATCGTCTAGAACTTGCCCCAAATGTGATTCAAGGCAAAATACTAGATCTAACTGAGCTTGGAAGACGACCTTAGGCCCTTTTTGAATTGATAACATAGGCAAATGCCTAATTTTTGGGGTGCTTGTGCTTAAGTGGAGATGAAAAAGGAGTTGTGTGTCAACACAAGGTAGAACCTTATGCTATATTTGAAAAATAAATGCTCCAAAATCTAATGCAATGAAAAAAATGAAAGAAACCAAAAATATTGGTGCAACCATGTGAAATTCATGAATGGATGGAAGGTGATCAATTTTGAAGGGGAAGCTTGTGTTGTGTGAGGGAGAAATAAGTTGAAGTCAAAAATTTGAAAATGTGAGCAGTATTTTGAATTATCACAAAAGCGCTAAGGAGGCTCAATCACTTGAGCCAAATGCAATCCTCATCTTAGCCCTAGCCAACATTGTAACCCACAAGTCCTTGGTGATTCCTAGCTCAGTAACTCTACATTAGTGGTGAATTACATGAAGGGAAAGCCTATGGTTCGATATGTGTGCACTTGAACTTCTTTGAGAGAGTGAGAGTTCTTCGGTTCTCGAATAATCCTTTTGTCTTGAAAATTGCATGATTATGAGGGGGATTCTCTCTTGTAGTGAGTGGCATCGTGAGCTTGAAAAGAAAGATTGATGTCCAATTGAGAGGAATGAATGAGACAAGTTGTGTGGCGAATCTCGAGGCAAACCTAGATGGTCCATGCCAATGACTTGAGAAGCTTAATCTTGTTTTGAATGGCCAATTTTCCAATTTTTGAATGAGAAATGAAGTCCTTTTAATGAAAGTTTTGAAATGATCAATTACCTTGAGAATGTGGTGGTCCAAATTGAGATAAGCATTCTAGTTGAGTCTTTTGTTTAAGTCTTTTTGTTTGCTATTTTTCTTAGCTTTTAGGATAGATTAATCTTCAGTGCTTCCTGATTGAGTTTTAGAGCATAATTCATTCCTTTCTTTGTGAGTATATTGCTTGAGGACAAGCAATAGTTCAAGTTTAGGGGTTTAATAAGTAGGTGATCTACCAACTTCTTTAGCCTTTAATCGTGAATTATTGTCATGTTTTGATGACATTTAGAGGTTCTTATGGCCTTTATTGATATGAATGCAGGTACTCTTAATCAAAAGTAGAAAACAATGATATGGACCCAAAAGAGCTAAAAAGAGTTGAAGTGTGAAGGTGTTCAAAGAAGAGAAGATTTTGCTGAGAGGTGCAGCCGCCGTGCGACATGCATAATGGTTGGTGCAGTCACACCTCCCTTTACACATGACCCGATGTCTACTAGAGTCAGTGGTATGCTGAAGCAGAACTGTGCAACGCGCACAATGCATGGTGCAACTGCATATTGGGCCATACATCACATCGCACGGCTCCCGAAGGGAATAATTGTCCATTTTAAAGTGTTGATTTGGGCACATTCTAAAACCCAATATGGGCATTGTACTCAATAAATTTTTTTATAATTTTTGATAGTTTGGAAGTATTGGAACAAGTTTTCTCTCCGAAGGAAAGATAGAGGGTTTTACACCATTCTCCCCATCCTCAACCTTGGATTCACCATTTTTGTATTATTGAGCTTGGATATTGGTTATTAGCTTCTTTAACGAAAGGGAAATTTAACTACCCAATTGGTATCTTCTCTCTTTCCTTTAGCATGAGTTGCTAGTTTCCTTGTCTAGGAGTGTGTTGATGATGGGTGTTTGAATTTGGGTATGGGTCTTGTTTAATTGTGCTTATAATTGCTAAATTGATATGGGTCTAGTGAATTTTTTATGTTTTAACTCTAAAATTAATGATTGCAAACATCGATTGAAATTACTTGATTTTGTTCTTGCATGAGAAAGAGGTTCATAATTTTTGATGAGAATTCACTAGTGGGTACTTAGGATTTCCATTTAGATTGAGGCTAGAAATATCTCAATTCGTCGAAAACACCAATTTATGAGTCTAAGCTAGAGATAGTGTGACTTCTCCCAAGGTAAATTGGTTGGTTATTGTTGAAACCATGGTTCTTGAACAAAGACCATCGAAAATATTCTTGTCGTATCGAGAGACTGACAAATATAACTAAAACCAACGCTATCCGTATTGTTTATTAAGAATTTGCATAATTGAAAAAGTACCCTATCCCACATTTGAATCCCATTGGATCACATCCCTAGTCGTCCTCTCTCTTGATATAAAACCTGCTATTTTACTTTAATTTTTTGTTTGGAATTGAAATTGTGACAGATTTCCCAATTCCCTATTTTCCCCCCAATTTACTTTTTTTGTTTTTTGAACATTGTCTCTATTGGTGATTGATATACGTCAATCTTACAGGAAACTCTACCAGGCTCTGTGGGATCGACCCCGACTCCTGTCGGGTCATATAAATTTTGTTTTGCTTAATGATTACTATCACCTCCATATGGAGAGTGTTACTTGAGCGTTATAAAAAATAGCGTCGTTGCTGGGTATTGGTTTTTGAGTAGCGTTTCTTATTGACGTTTGAAATATTTTTGTGAGTTGTTTTTTGCTTTTTACTTTGCTTAATGTTTTTGCTTGTTAAGCAGACCGCCCTTAAGTGAGGTGGGCGACAACCAAAGTGCAGAAGGATTCATGGATGCAGCTTTTGAGCGTGAAATTCAAAAATGGGTAGGTGCAATGCGCCTACCTCCCATGGTTTGGAACACAGTGTTCTATGTCAGTAGTACGATGCTCTAACTCATACAAATGAAAGGGCTGTTCGGAGGAGTTGCACATGAAGATACAAATAGGCACATAAAAAATTTCATCAAAATTTTCCAACTCTTCATCTTCCACAACATCCCTCAAGAATCTATTAGGCTTCACTTATTTTCTTTCTCCCTCATGGGGGAAGCAACAACGTCGTTAGAAGAGCTTCTGGAAGGATGAATAACCTCATGGAATGGTCTTGTTGAAGAATTTATAGTGAGGTTCTTCCCTCTATAAAGAATAATGCAACTAAGGGATGAGATCATTAACTTTCATCAACTCCAAGATGACCAATTACATGAGGCGTGGTAGAGGTTTAAAAAGAAACTCTTGGTGTGTCCCAATCATGGATTGCCGGACAATGTCCTTCTTCAAAGATTTTAAAGGGCTTTGAATTAAATGAACAAGTCTGTGGCTAACAACCTCGCGGGTGGCACCTTCATGGACCAACAATATGAAATTGCCTCAGCTCTTCCATAAAGGATGACCAAGATGAACCATGCTTGACACACAAGAGAGGCAGATGTACCCATGGGTGTAACCTTGACTACATTATCGAATGAAATGCGTCACAAAGATGAGGAAAGAGATGAAACCACGACAAAGATGATGATGCAAGTTGATCTTTTATCTAAGCATGTGATGGGGGCTGGAAATTCCAAGAGCGTGAATGCCGTGAGAACTCTCAAACTTAAAGCTAGTGATGAGGAGGTTTTTACCATTGTTGATGGGAAGATTTGCTACTTGTCAGCGCGTTCTCGGCCTGGGTATTTTTGCCCGAGGTAGGGGAATTAAGGTTGGATAAAGGATAAAGAGCGAGAAGGCAATTGGAGGGATCGAGAAAAAGAAGGTGGTAAGTATAATCACTAGAGTTCTAATCCCTATGTACCTCCTAATAAGGATGATACCTTATATCAACCTGGCATGAGCAACTGCGGTCAATCAAAGATGAAAGATATGTTGTCATTGGTTTTGAAGAAAGTAGAGAAAACGAATAGTGGGGTAAATGAGCTTAAGAGCAAGGTGTCAATGCTTCATCAAAGGGTGAGCTCACACTCAACCTCTATCAAGCATCTTGAGGATCAGATGAACCACTTGTCTACCCAAATGAATCCTCGATTAAAGGGGACACTCCCTAGTGACACCATTGAAAATCCCAAAAATGATAGCCATGTCATGGCTATTGCCACTAGGAGTGGAGGAGTGAGTAGTGAAGATTGAAGATTGAGGTAACATCGTCGAACCGCGATGTTAAATCAAGTGCTTCTTGGGAGGAAACCCAAGTGTCTTTAATTTTTTGTTATCACCTTTTGTTGTTTTTAGTGTTTTTGTAAGAATGCATGATGAGGGAAAATGACCAAGTGGAAAAACAAGGCAAAAAGGGGACGTGCAGACGCCCGTGCGGTTCGCACAAGCTATTGTGTGCATTGCACGGGGCTACAAATACAAAACTAGAAGACTGGAGAAAAAATGTTAGGTTAAAGGTGACATGGGCTTGCCTGTGCATTTCACACAAGATATAGTGCGTGTCACACCTCTAATGCATACCAAAGTAGAAAGTTGGGCCAAGTTTGGGCAAAAAATTGGCTGGTGTGAAGCAATGTGTGATGCACACATGGGCTTGTGCGAATCGCACGATACGGTGCACCAAGGTAAGTTTTAAAATTTGTTTGACCTACCTATTGATCGACCTGATGACTTTTCTTCTTTTTTTTCCTTTTTTAAACTGCCACCTTCCTTCTTCTTTTCCATATTCTCCCTCAAAATCCTCTATAACTCCCTCACAAATACTCCAAAATCCCTCAATCTTCTCCCTAACTCTTCTTCTTCTCTCACCTTAGCCTCCACTGTCGCTCATCACCAAAGTGTTGCCGTCTCTCTCTTCGGTCAAAAAGTGGGTCTCCATTGTTAGCCATCAAAAGTTTCAATTTTTGCTCTCCTACTTCCAATCTTCACTTGTGGTTAGTTTCCTAACATTAAATATGTGATTTTATGTTGATTGGGAACTCATATTGTGAAGTATGCTCATTAAATCTGCCATGTTAAATTTGGGTGAGATCCAAAAAATTTGGGTCCCCAATTTTGGGTTATATTGTTAATTTTGCTAAAGATTAACTTGGTTGAACTTGAAGTTATAATGATGCATGTTGTTTGTGGTAATTTTTAGCCTTAAAAATCTGTGTTTTGGATAAAGTATGAGTAACCCACTTGAGCTGGTGCATGATTTGGCCCTATGATAAGATTGGGTGACGTTATTCTTAAGGAAAAATCATCATCTTCATGAGGTTTGTGTTAGAATGTGATGTTTGGGGCTGAAATTTTTACTACTATTTTGCCCATATGCTATTTTAATTGATTATGTTTTTTGTGATACTTATCTTGGATGGAGGATCAGAAATTATTGTTGTTGATTATGCCTTCTATTTTTTTGTTGAAGGCTCGACGTTCCCAATGATAGACAGGGTAACGTCCTTTTTAATGGATATCCTTAAGCTCTTTCTCTATTTTTAATGTGTTAATGGATTTTCGGGAAGTCTGAGTACCTAGATAATTTAGTTTGGTCAAATGATATTTAACCCTATTGTTAATTATTGGTGTTTATGCATGTTGCTAGTGCATTCCACATGTGTTGTTTTGCGAATCACGTACGTAACACACAACAAGACAAGGAATTGAAAAATTCCATCTGTTTCTTTGTGTGTTTCACATGTGTTGCGCAGACCTCTACATGCGAAATGCACAAGGCTCCGCACGCCTTAGATTGAAGTTACGAGTTCACTGGAATAGGAGGTGAAGTGCCATGCGACGCACAGTTTTGCACCAGCCTTCGTACCTCACAGAAGAATCCAACACAAGTTCTAGTAGATTGTGTAATGCCATGTGCGACGCGCAATTCTCCTGGTGTGGTCCGCATGCGGTTCGCACAAGACATCAATTACCTATTTTGGTTTCCTACTTTTTTGCATTCCAATTTATTTTCATTTGTTAACTTCTTGAAGCATTTTCTTCTTTTAAGTAGTTCAAACATGCAAACATATGGTAAGTATAAGCATGGTGCATTTCACTAACATCAATTTTCAAGAATAACTCATGCTATAAATCAAGATTCAACATCCCGAGAATCTGGGTGTCCCTGTGTAAGAGGAGGGACCTCCTGAATTAGATATCCGGTTTGGCCTCAAAGGAATGGAGGCCTACTATCTTATGTTTTAGTAGAAGGGACTATTCTTGGAAGAGAAAGGTGGAAGCCTTTGAAGCTGATTTTAAAAAAAACATCCCCAAACAGTTTCACATAAGGATCTGGGACCACTTAGCCAAATCTCTTGGCCCATATTTCCCTGAGTTGGTGCGGGAGTTCTATGACTCATATCGGGCTAGGCAAGACATTATAAAGCATAAGGTCCACATAAGAAGGCTCACATGCCTTGGTTCCATTTGGGTGAGGGGCAACAAAATAGATATTACTCCTGCACCCATCCATTTTGCGGTATGGCATGATGAACCAATTCCAATGTCAATATATTTGGAATGTATGGCTACATAAGAGGACCAATACGAGTGGGTTGCAGGTATCATCACTGAACGAACTCCTCTTTGGGCCATCTTAAAAGGACCCATCTATCAATCAGATCTCAAGTTTGAAGCTTGTATGTGGTTAGATTTTTAATGTGCATGACTCATCCCAATTTGGTTTGAAGCTCGTATGTGGTTAGATTTTATATATGCATGAATCATCCTAATTGGGCACAAAATTAAGGTGACTATTGTCACTCCCCGAGGTTACCCCTTGGACATAACACGGGACTTGAGACCACAAGTGCCCCAAGATAACCCCTTGGTCATAGCATACTCAAGCATAACAAAGATAAGTGGAAGCGTAATAGATAAATCTATAATCACAAATATAAGTAATCAAGTCGAATGGAAATATAAAATATGGAAAGAGACTCGAACACTGTCTATGTCTGAAAAGCCTTTATATGAAATAAGGAGTTGCTAGGATAAGACTCTAGCTAACTCTAAGTACAGAATTAAGAAACTAAAATAACTAGGAAAACATATATAGTCCTAAACCTAAGAGGACTCACCACCAGCTGATAAGATGTGGCCCTAAAACTCTAGCCATGCGTCTGGGAAGGAACACCTGAATCTGCATCATCAAAGGATGCAGCGCAAGATATGCATCAGTGATGTGCCGGGATTCTACGGCACATTTGATGCCTTTAACTAAGAATACTCGCAAGGTTTCAAGCAACTTTTGTGGTTTTTGATGTTTTATTGTTATATTTGCAGGGAATTGAGCTAGAGATAGAAACGGAAGAAAAAATGTTCAAAAACCTCAACTGGTTAAGCCTGACGGTTATTAATTCTATTTTTGGACTTTATTTCTTGGACTACTATAAATACCCTGTGTTAGGGTTATTTTATTATACATTACCCAAGATTTCTAGAGATTATTTTGAGTGACTTTTTGAGAGGAAAAATACGACATACACGTTTCTTTCTTCTTCCTCGATTACTCTTGGGATTTTTTGCTTCTTGTTCTTGGATAATTGAAGTAAATTTCATACTATTTGTAAGAATCCTTCTCTTATTATGAATATGATTTTCTTCTATTTCTTTAATAGCATGAGTAGCTAATTTCCCACAACTAGGGTTGTGGGAGCCATGGCAAAAGTAACAATATAGATTCCGGGTAGCGTAGGATTCAATTTATATGTTGTCACGTTGTTAATCATTCGTTATTTACGTTTTCTAATGGTTGCAAACATTATAACATACCTAGGTTTGATTTGCTTGAACAAAGAGATTAAAACCGGGAAATTTGATTAACTACGAGGATTCGAGACTACCAACTCTCGTCTTATGATTAATGTTGTAACTAGATTAATCTACTTGATGTTTAGGATTGAAATAAGAAAGTTCACCTTTTCAAGTTTGAGAGAATTGAAAAGGAAATTCGTCTATTTGGTTGAGAAACGTTTAGATGATACCATTAATTCAATCACATCGTGATATACATATAGAAAGAACCCGGTTAAGCTTTGAGTTGAAATTGTTACGACGCCATGGTGAACACTTCCCTAGTTCACCTCTTCTACTGAATTTTACTCGTTAAAACTTGCAATTTGTTATTTGAAACAATCAAAATTTGATCTATACAAACCCCCCATTTACCGGAAACTATTGATTATTAGTCATCTAATTCACTAACGACTTAATTTGCACCTTATTCCCGGTGGGATCGACCCCAACCTCTGTTGGGTTATATATTTGACGACGACCGCTTAAGCTTCTTAATTTGAGGTGTAATTTGAGCGTTATCAAATTTTGGCGCCGTTACTGGGGAATACGGTTGTTTATTAAGTCCGGTGTGTTTATTTTACTCTTAGTCATATTTCCTGCTTTTACTTTTATTTGTTGTTTTTGTTTGTTTCAGGGTACATAGTTGAGCATGCCAAGTACCCGGCGCTCGAGTGAATCAACATTACCTTATGATCCCGAGCTTTCTAGAACGTTAAGGCGAACCATGAATGCACAACAACAAGAGGCAGCGAGGCTCGCTGCAGCTCAGCGAGCCCAACAACATTTGAATGCTGATGATATTGAGGATGATGTTGGGATGGAGTAAGAGGTTGTAGTGGGTGAGGCCGTACCAGCTGATATTGTTAACAACAATGCTCCAGCCGATCAGAGGCCACAACAGCGAGGTAGAGGTTGACAACAACCAAGGAAGTATGCTTTGGATGATGATGAGGATATCGACTTGGATGGAGTTGGTGCTACGGGTGCCATTTTTCTCCCTCCGCTATCACCTGGAGCTAAGTTCAACATTACTAGCACGATGATTCAGCTGTTGAACTTAAAGGGACTATTCCCTGGTGTTGCTGGTGATGATCCAAATCGACACCTGATGAATTTTGTGGGTATCTGCAAGTCATTCGAATTGCCTGGAGTAAGTTAGACAGCGATCAGACTCAGGTTGTTTCCGTTGTCTCTATCTGATGAGGCAGCATTATGGTTGACAGAGCTAACCCCCGACTCTATCACAAACTGGGGAGAGTTGAAAGGAGCTTTCCTAGAAAGGTCCTTTCCTCCCTCTAGGATGATACAGTTGAGGGATGAAATTAGCAACTTCAGACAACAACCTCATGAGGCTTTACATGAGACTTGGTTTCGGTTCAAGAAGAAGCTGACACAATGCCTGAACCATCAGTTGACCGATAATTTCCTAATGCAGACATTCTACAGGGCACTGAATTCGGCTACCAAGCCGACACTAGATAATGCAGCAGGTGGAGCATTTATGGGTATCACTTTTATTGAGGCCACAACTATTTTAGACCGGCTCACCAAAACCAACAGGGCCTAGCATACATGGGATACAGAGGTAGCAGCTAGCACTTATGCAGTTGGTATGTCAGCAGAGCAACGCAGGAAGGAGGAAGAGCGGGACTAAGATATGGCCCATCTGAAAACGCAAATGGACCTACTGACAAAGCATTTGTTGTCAGGAGTTATTGAGAAAGTGAAAGTTGTGGGTTCCCAAAGTAGAGCAACAGAGTCTGGGTCTGATGAGGAGGCCAATTATTTGGGTGGTTTCCAGGCTTATGGCCAAGGAAACCAAGGTCGGAATAGTTACTATGAAAAGTCGGGTTATAAGAGTCGAGAACAAGGTGATTGGAGGAGCAAAGACGATAGAGGTGGATTATACATACCACCTTGGAATCGTGACAAAGCTAGCAATGAGTCAGGTACGTCCAAACTAGAGAATATGATGGCTAAGATGCTGTTGAAGGTAGAATCGACTGACTCCGGGGTAAAGGAGATGAGGACTGAATTATCAGCAATGAGTCAGGTAGTGGATTCACATTCCACCTCGATCAAGCAATTAGAGCAGCAAGTGAGTCAAATCTCGGCGTCTCTAAATCAAAGGAAGACAGGTACCTTGCCGAGTGACACAACTCAAAACCCGAGGAATGATGGGATTTATATGGTGATCACTACGAGAAGCGGTAAAATATTATCGGAATCACATCCGATAATTCAAACTCAGAAAGGTAATGTTGCTGAGGAAGATGAGTTAGTAAATGCTGAAAATATGGGCGATGAGTGTGTGAGGGTATCTATTGAAAAACCCATTGTGGTAGAGGATGCTACTCAAGCTCACGGATAAAAGCAAGGAAGTTGAAAAACTTCCAACTATGATGCCTCGTCCACCGCCTCCTTTCCCACAACGGTTGAAGAAGAAAGTGGAAGATAGCAAGTTCCTAAATTTCATGACCATGCTCAAGCAGATATCAGTGAACATCCCACTGGTGGACGCTCTTGAACAAATGCCTGGATATGCCAAGTTCATGAAGGACTTTATTACCAAGAAGAGGTCAGTGAGCTTTGAACCAAAAGATAACCTCCACCACTGCAGTGCTATTTCTTCAAGATCGTTAGTGGAAAAGAAGGAAGATCCAGGTGCTTTTACTGTTCCTTGTACTATTGGGAAATTCAACTTTGAAAAAGCCTTATGTGATATTGGTGCTAGCATCAACTTGATGCCGCTAGCAGTCTATAAACAGTTGGGTTTGGGAGCTCCCAAACCAACTACCACGAGGGTGTTAATGGCTGACCGTTCAGTAAAGTGACTGGTGGGAATATTGTATGATGTGATGGTAAAGATTGGTAAGTTTATATTCCCAGCTGACTTTGTAATCTTAGATTGTGAAGTGGACTTTGAAGTTGCCATAATCTTGGGAAGACCATTGTTAGCCACTGCAAGAGTGTTGGTCGACATGGAAAGAAATGAACTGACATTCAGATTAAATAATGAATTGGTCAAGTTTGATGTGTGTAAATTGATGAAGCCACCAAGAGACATGAGGGTGGTCTCGGTTATCAATGTTATTGATGAAGCCCCTATGGATGTGCATATTAAGGAGAAGGGTTTTGCTGAGACCCTAGCTGTTATGAGAATGATGTTGGGATCGCAATAAGAGAAACCTATAGAGGAAGGCGGTGAGAACAAATCAAGAAAAAGAAAACACCGCAAGAAAACCAGCAAAGAAAAAGTGTTAGAAAGAGTAAAGAAGTTGTCTCGACTAGCAGAGGAGCCGATAAAAGAGAAAGATGGAGCTCAACAAGATGATGTCGCTTGCACCTATTCCAGCAATTGCTCCTGCTTTGGAGACCCTGGTGGTCTCCAACATCATGCCAGACTCTGAGTCCTATGGGCTTCACAGGTATTCCTTTCTCTCACAGTTTTAGCTTTCACATGTATGCATTAGGGACAATGCATGAGTCTAAGTTGAGGGTGTTGGGATACCTGTGAGTCTTTCACCACCGAGGGTTTTTGTTGTCGTGTTCTTTTACCTCCGGTGTGCTATCTAGTAGAACCGGCATGTTTAGGTTGTCATTTTAAATTTTATTTGTGTTGTTTTCTGGTGTCTATAGCAAGCATGGCTTTTTGGAAAGTTGAACTAAAAGGAGCCCCCTCTGAAAAAGTTGATTTTGTACTTATGTTTGAAACAATTGACTGTTCTGGATCCTTGAATATCATTGTGTGGTTGTGATTGTAATAATTATGCTTAAGCCGAGCTGTTGTTTTGATAGTTGGTAGTGGTATGGTTTCTTGGTGCCAAGTGTGTGTGAGCATTTTTTTTTATAAACTCTTATTTTGTGCATGCATCTAGAACTTGCCTGGCCTATGTTGTTAAGTTTGAAGTTTGGTTGCTTAGGAAAGGATCACATGCCCTTTTTGTGTGCAGTCCACTTACACTATAAGACCGTCCAAATGCAAATAATCCCTTTGATCCCTGTTTGAGCCATAATTGACCCTATTCTTTCAATAACCTGTCACCGTTTCTTTTAACTTTGAATCCCTATTTTGGCCGTGGTCCTTCCTTGGACATCGTGCACCTCAACTCAGGCAATCAGCCTAAGTTGAGGGTGGCTACTATAGAGGTAAATGATAAGAAAAATAGGATGGATAAAATTGGTTGTGGATAGAATGAAAATTTTGGGTGTGTGCCTAAGAAAAGAAAGAAAAAGAAACGAAAAAGAGAAGAAAAAGAATTGTCAAAATAAAGAGGCCGCACCTGTAGCTAGAAAGAAGGGAATGAAAAGGTGAATAAGGATGGACGAAGAAAAGTTAAGTGGAAATAGTAGGTCGGTGATTCCAAGGAGGGCTTAGTCACTAACCCCTAAATGTATCCTACCTGCACCCAAAGCCTCATTACAAGCCAAAACAAGTCCTGTAGTGATCCTGGGCGGCTAACTGAAAAACTGAAATAGGATAGCAAGGTCAAGCTTATTGCATCGCATGTGCATTGTTTGAAATCGTTTGTGAGTGTGAGCGCCTTACCTAGTCCCAAATCTTGTGTGTGGGACTTTTTTGTGGTGAGGGCACCGAGATTTTTGTATTATCTATTGACTGTTGGGATAGCTGTTGTGTGTGTATGTAGAATATTCTATCATTCGGAATGACATGTTTGGATCCTTGCAAGTTAGCGTTTCATACATTTGTGTGCTACCGGGGGGCTTGATTTAAATTTAATAGACTGTTGGGTGGCCATGATTTTCTAGAGATATGTGTTTGTATTCTTATTTGTGTCGTCATTTTGTTTTTGTTGTCATGTTGCTTGAGGACAAGCAAACGTTTTAAGTTGAGGGTGTTGATGTGCCGGGATTCTACGGCACATTTGACGCCTTTAACTAAGAATACTCGCGAGTTTTCAAGCAACTTTTGTGGTTTTTGATGTTTTATTGTTATATTTGCAGGGAATGGAGCTATAGATGGAAACGGAAGAAAAATTGTTCAAAAACCTCAACTGGTTAAGCCTGACGGCTGGCATGACTGACCGTCACACCTGTGACTGGCCGTCAGAACGAGACAGCAAGTTCATCGAGCACTGCCTAGGAGTGACGGCCCATCTGACAGACCGTCACTGGCCTGATGGACCGTCACCCAGGCCACCAAGATAAAACAGAAAACATTGTAAGTCGTCACTGGGCGGACGACTTACCAGGATTTACCAGCAAGTCTTCACAGGCCTAACGACTTACCAGAATATACATGTAAGTCGTCGAGCAGGTGACGACTTACCTGAAAATTTGTCATAAAAAGCATATAAATCTGTAAGTCGTCACCTGCTGGACGACTTACCTGAAGATTTGCCTGGGACCTCACTGTTTAGCTGTGACGGCCAGTCACATGCATGACGGTCCGTCAGGCGACCCGTCAAGGCAAAGCGATATTTTGAAAATTCTATTTTTGGACTTTATTTCCTGGACTACTATAAATACCCTGTGTTAGGGTTATTTTATTATACATTACCCAAGATTTCTAGAGACTATTTTGAGTGACTTTTTGAGAGGAAAAATACGACATACACGTTTCTTTCTTCTTCCTCGATTACTATTGGGATTTTTGGCTTCTTGTTCTTGGATAATTGAAGTAAATTTCATACTATTTGTAAGAATCCTTCTCTTATTATGAATATGATATTCTTCTATTTCTTTAATAGCATGAGTAGCTAATTTCCCACAACTAGAGTTGTGGGATCCATGGCAAAAGTAACAATATAGATTCCGGGTAGCGTAGGGTTCAATTTATATGTTGTCACGTTGTTAATCATTCGTTATTTACATTTTCTAATGGTTGCAAACATTAGAACATACCTAGGTTTGATTTTCTTGAACAAAGAGATTAAAACCGGGAAATTTGATTAACTACGAGGATTCGAGACTACCAACTCTCGTCTTATGATTAATGCTGTAACTAGATTAATCTACTTGATGTTTAGGATTGAAATAAGAAAGTTCACCTTTTCAAGTTCGAGAGAATTGAAAAGGAAATTCGTCTATTTAGTTGAGAAACGTTTAGATGATACCATTAATTCAATCACATCGTGATATACATATAGAAAGAACTCGGTTAAGCTTTGAGTTGAAATTGTTACGACGCCATGGTGAACACTTCCCAAGTTCACCTCTTCTACTGAATTTTACTCGTTAAAACTTGCAATTTGTTATTTGAAACAATCAAAATTTGATCTATACAAACCCCCCATTTACCGAAAACTATAGATTATTAGTCATCTAATTCACTAACAACTTAATTTACACCTTATTCCCTGTGGGATCGACCCCAACCTTTGTTGGGTTCTATATTTGACGACGACCGCTTAAGCTTCTTAATTTGAGGTGTAATTTGAGCGTTATCAAATTTTGGCGCCGTTGCCGGGGAATACGGTTGTTTATTAAGTCCGGTGTGTTTATTTGACTCTTAGTCATATTTCCTGCTTTTACTTTTATTTGTTGTTTTTGTTTGTTTCAGGGTACATAGTTGTGCATGCGAAGTACCCGGCGCTCGGGTGAATCAACATTACCTTACGATCCCGAGCTTGCTAGAACGTTAAGGCGAACCATGAATGCATAACAACAAGAGGCAGCGAGGCTCGCTGCAGCTCAGCGAGCCCAACAACATTTGAATGCTGATGATATTGAGGATGATGTTGGGCTGGAGGAAGAGGCTGTAGTGGGTGAGGGCAGACCAGCTGATATTGTTAACAACAATGCTCTAGCCGATCAGAGGCCACAACAGCGAGGTAGAGGTCGACAGCAACCAAGGCAGTATGCTTTGGATGATGATGAGGATATCGACTTGGATGGAGTTGGTGCTACGGGCGCCATTGTTCTCCCTCCGCTATCGCATGGAGCTAAGTTCAACATTACTAGCACGATGATTCAGCTGTTGAACTTAAAGGGACTGTTCCGTGGTGTTGCTATGTGAGCGATGCATGAATCTTGATGAAAATAGTTTTAAAATGCTTACGAATGAACTTGTTACTTAAGAATGACCATAAGTAATTATCAAGGTATAAAACATAAAACATGAAATAAAGCTTAGGTTTCATAATATAGATTCATATAACTTCATAACTTGAAAATAAACATGTGGTAGTTTCTCTTAACTGACATTAAACCATGTTGAGCTACATGGAGTTCAGTGTCTTGCACCCACACTGAAAGAGTTATCCTAACCGGACAAGGTTAGAACCATTTCATACCAGGATCTTGTCATAATAAGACTCAACACGGGCAACCTATGATGGCAACGTAGTTTTGGACTTGGGTTATCTGAACCCTCATCTCTCGGTGCTAAATACTACTCCTAAAACATAATAATAACATGAGCTCATACACATGTGACATATCTAATGCTAAATTTGTTCATGACTTGTTCATACCCCGGGTCGTCATACTACTCATGAGTTTTAGTTTATAAAATGGCTCATGAGCATTGATGGAATATCGGGTGTTTTTCCTAGCATCATACTTCATAACATGGAAAAACTTGCACACTTCATGACTTGTAAAATTTGCATGGCTCTATTTTAAATTTCATAAAACATATACTTTCATAGAATCATAGGAACTAGGCATGCACATACCTGAAAATCCATAAGGAACATGCTTATCAAAACCCAATTTACTCAAATCAACTTTATGCATGTAGAGATTTCCATGGTTAAACTTCAATTCATGAAATAAGAGTTGACATGTAAAAACCCATGTGAAATCATGAAATTCATTAGTAATTTCATAACCAAATCATAAGAAGATCATATTTAGCAAAACCCATAAAAATTGGATAAGAACACTTATTTTAAGATCATGAAATCAAAATTTGAATTCGGGGTTTTGGGAACAAGGGTGAAAGGAACCCATTGTTAATTACCTACATACCTTAGTTGAAGATCACCCACTTGAATTGTAAAGACTTAGAAGACTTGAACGTGGAGCTTTGAGACTTTGAGCTTGGGGGATTATTTTCCTTTTTGGGAGAAGAGTGAGGTAATGAGAAGGAACTTAGGCTAATAAGGTGAAAACCCTACTTGAAATATCCAAAACGACCTCACTTAGGAGTTAAAAGGGTGGGTAATGACTAAAATACCCCTGGGATTTAATTTAGAAAAATCTGGAAAATGGGTCGACTTCAGGTTCTACGGGTTGGCTCCACGGGTCATCGTTTGAACCACGACTCGTGGTTCTAACTCATGGAACCTGATTGACTAGACAGTCTGCAGGAACATTCTACGGTTCAACAGGACGGACCCGTAGAACAAATAACGGGTCATCATTTTGAGTTGTCATTGCTAGGAACACAGTTGACCCTTGGTCAATTCACGACTTAAGACGACGGGTCATCGTCTGGATGACGGGTCATCGTCTGGATGACGGGTCATCGAACCCAGTCGTCATTTCAGAGGGACCTGTCACTCATCTGATCTAAGTTCCACGAGTGGACAGGATGGACCCATGGTCAAAAGGATGAAATAGAGTTTAGACGAGAAAACTAGCTTTGCTAACTTGAGCTATGCATATTCTAGTTTACTTTGATGAGCTCTATTGTGTTGTATGGTCTAATGTGTGTTATGAATTATTGTAGGAGACTATTGTAGGATCTACAGAAGCTAAATGAATCCTACAAACAAGTGACAAAAAGTGGGGAATCAAGGAATAAGTGTACGAGGAGAAGAGAGCGAAAATTGGGCTAACTCCCAAGTTTTGGAGAGGGCCATGCGCCGCACCTCCAAGGCTTGGGAGGAGGCCATGTTCTGCACCTCCAAGGCAGGGCAGGAGGCCATGCCTCGTACACCCCAACGTGTAGGTCCACTGGTTTGGCCACGCGGCCAACCACACGACGCGACCTCCCCTAAAACGCCCAAAATTGAGTTTTAACTTGGTTTAAGTTTGGGGCAAAGCTGTAAATTCATATGCTTCTTATGGAACAGACTATGGACAACCTAAAACACTATAAAAGGAGTACCTAGCCACATTTACATACATATTTGGAAGAGCACACGAATTGGAGTGCAGACAAGAAAGAGAAGGAGATCAAACTACGGTTCTTTGTTCTTTAACTTTTCTTTCTTGTTGTTTTACTTTATGAACTCATCTATGGAGATTCGTTGTATGACTATGAGTGAATAAACACCCTCTTTCTAGGATTGAACCTACAATATGATTTCATGATTATGGTTTTATAGTTGGTTTATATGTTTATCAAGTCATGTGATTGTTCTTGCGTTCTTGTTTTACTATTCTAAGGCATCATGAACATTAGGATTAATCTGTCTCAAAAAGCAGGCTCAGCCGTATGCCAGGCGCTAACCAGGCCAAGCGCTTGCCAGCGCGCGCGCACGCTGGCCACTATGCACGCGGCCCATGCCTATGAGGCCCAGGCGACGCGCAAGCGAAGGCCAATCGATGGGGCGACTGGCTGGTGCTGCTTCATGCACGTGGCCATGCCCATGCGTG
The DNA here is from genome assembly GCA_003996215.1 of Jaltomata sinuosa. Taxonomy (NCBI): domain Eukaryota; kingdom Viridiplantae; phylum Streptophyta; class Magnoliopsida; order Solanales; family Solanaceae; genus Jaltomata; species Jaltomata sinuosa. The sequence continues at coordinate 134,747 of QJPP01004249.1, forward strand.
GGCATAGTCCTGCTGGTGCCATGACAGGAACCAAGTGTCAACAACTATGTCAACACAAGGAATTTCTCAGACGGACCCTCGGGATTGCATCCGGGGTCCTTCGAACGCAAACGAGCTGAGTTATTCAACTAGAAACGACATTCCAGACTCAATGAAATCAACAAAAATTCCAACAAAGTCAATTTAGCGAAAAAGTAAGCCCCATTTAGCGAAAAAGTAAGCCCCATTCCCAAACCCAACCTTAAACCAACTTTTCCAAAGCGGAACTCCATGGCCCAAAATGAGTCCAGAAGTGGTACCTGCACCAAGGGTCCCTTTATCCCAAAACTGACATTCCGGAGCTAACAACGCCGATGGAATTTCCATCCAAGGTCGTCTTCTCCAAATGTTGACCAAAGTCAACCATACAAGCCCAACTGGCCTAAAAACACAAAACCAGAGAGAATTCCAAATTGAATAGCTCCCGGATCCTGACAAAAGGTCCAACAAGACCAAAATCCATGCTCCTAAGCTAACGAAACTGTTGGAATTCGATTCCGACAATGATCACCAAGAATGTTGACCAAAGTCAACAATTTCCTCAGTTAAGGCTCTAAAATAGAGAAAAAGCCATAAAGACCGAACAGACGGCCCGGGCACCGAACTACCAGTCCTTGCAGGGCATAAATGACTTGGGGCCGTTACAGGTGAGCTCTAACAGTACAAGAAAGGCGAGAATGACCGGAAGGGTCATTACATTATCCACTAGTAAAAAGTACTTTCGTCCCCAAAAGTCAACAAAACAGGAAACAATGGAGACTCAAGAACTATGGATACAAAGCCTGCACCACTCTCTCAAAAACTCGGGTAGCCTCCTTGACCGGACGGCACCTAACAGAAAAGAACCAAAGAAAAGCAACCAAGCCTTAACTTCACTCTAGCCAATCTAGATTCAAACCTTAAACTCCAAAACTCCAAAGATCTACCAACCAAACTGAACCTCAAGAATCTCATCCGGAAAGCACCGATACAACACCGAAACTAACGAACCAAGGTGATCAACACATAGAACCTTAATCCTTGATACCACAACTAAGTTCACCCACAAAGTAGCCCACAAACTTCTAACTCATGAACCCCTTTGATCCGCAAAACCCTTTATTCTGACCTGAATCCTTTTGCATCATAATCAAGAAACTTCTAAAAGGCAGAAAACTCGAGCCACCCTTGAACCATCAACTAACCCACCAAAGATCCATAGTTCCCACTCGTACACCACTTTGAATGAAGTCATCCATATACTAAAAGTCTATCCAAGCTAAGCTATAACTTACTATCCTTTCACATCAAAAAAATACTAACCCAAGGAACATGCTCAAAAACTGTAGTAGTTTTACCCCGACTTACCGTCGACCAATGGTCGAACTATTTTGCTAAGACCAACGTCATTACCTTAACCCATTTGAACGAACAATCAGAACTTAACTAAAACTTGCACACCAGGGTTGGGAAATTCATGTATGAACACCCTATGTCAACAGAAAAATCCCCTAACTGTCAAACAAAATAACCTCGCTGAACTGTGCCAAGTTTGAATTTGATTTTTTTGTTCACCTTAATCTTCTGCACGTTGGAGAACTATGCTAACATTCCAGTGTTACTTCTCTGTGTTCTTGTACTACTTTATCATATCTGGATTTACATGGCTACATAACAGCTTTATTAGGTAAGATGTATCAAACCTTTCATGAACCGAATACGTCGGATCCGTGCTTAGCATGGACAGCACTCACCTAGTATGTTTAGAAGTATCAGTGGCAAGCTTTCTCATCGTCTGATTTTCAAGTTTCCCAACAAGCAAAGTCAGGATGGAATGTCAGAGTAGCGGGGGTTCATTTGCAAGAACAGCCTTGAGAGTGGCTAAGTCACCACAAAAGAATAACTAATACCAAATAAACAGATCTTGTATCCGTTGGGGCATAATGTTTTGTAAAGCCCCCAACGTCAACAGAAGTATCCGACTTTCTAGCCATAAGAACTCTCTCAAAAATCCTCAGTAATCAACATGTTGCCTCTACACACTTGATGACACCAACGCCATTACAGGAAGAATAGAAATAAAATAAAAAAACAAATCGAATCAAATCTATAAACTATACACCTGGTTAACTGAGTGAAGATGCCATTCTTGTTGCCATCGGAAGAGGGTTTTCCAACATACTTAAAACAAAAACAGCAGAGCCTTCTTGAATGATAAAAGTGCTACACTGGAATTACATCAATCTTTGAACTGTCCTCACATCTCAAAACGATGCCCTCCAGACTGGCTGGAAGAATGCATTTAGTCCACTGACATCCTGTTGAAAATGGCTCTGGAGGAGGAACAATCATCAGAACGTTATCGTTCCGTTGGACGACTCCCATTACACTGACAGTGCTACCTTCTTTTATATACCTGAACAAAGATGTGGGAGAGGAAAAGCCAAACTGAGAACAACATGCATGGCAGGGATTAAAAAAAACTAATAAATACATTCACCAATAATTCTACAAGTTACTAACAGTAGAGGGTAGAGCCGGCATCTAGATATGATTGAGCATGTTGTCGGTTATTAATCAAAGAACGCAAGCAGAAGAAATATTCAAGATTCTTTGCAGTTGAGTTAAACCATACCCTTCTTTCAATCGCATTATTCGGTCATCACTGGATAGATTTCTCTCTGCCAGCCATCTCACAAATTCAGGTGACATGTCCCTATTTGATTGATCAATATCCACAACAATAGACTCTTCAACATAAGGGGTTACTCTTGCACCATACCCAGTTTTGACCAAAGCCCTTAATCCTGACTGGAAATCAGAGATATAGAAATCAGAGACATGCCGCTGCAAAGACAAAGGAAAACTTCAGTTTTCTGTAAGAATTATTTCAATGAATTACGCAGCATATATGAACAACATATGTGTGAATTATGTGGTAAAAATAAATAAATGGAAAGAGAAGAGCAGGATGAAAACAACAAACAAGGAAGGAGGATCAAAATGAATGAACTTACAATGACATCACATAGCAATGCCAAAAAACAAACATGGCATTCAAACTTCTCTTGATACCTGGACATGAACTCACTGGTATGACATACTTTGCAACCTTAGAAGTCTTTAGAACACTTCAAGATATCAATAGTTTTCTAGAATACAGATACGTATAAGCCTCATTCTGTCCCCTTTGCCTAGAATTTTTCCATTGGTTAGTACAAGCAGTGCTTTGAACTATGTTTTGATTGGTTAACTTCAAAACGCAGACGAACTTTGTTTTCTTTTTCTTTTTTTGACAAAGGTAAACAAACTTTGTTTTCTATAAGCTGGGTATTACACTGGGTAGGGGTAAGGTTTGCGCACACACCACCCTCCCAGACCCCACTTATGGGATTACACTGAGTATGTTGATGTTGTTGGAATTCAAAAAAGTTCCACTATATCATGGTGCTAGTTATTTGCGGTAAGCTTGAAACACATCCAGTCAAAGGGCACTAGGATTCCTACTTCTCCCTTTGAACAAGAATTAGATAGTTCCCTAAAAGTTGGAGCCTTCTTCCTATTAAGTGACATTTACTTTTTAAGTTATCTCATCTATACGACTTATTTCAAAGGAGCAGATTTTATGGACTTTATCTCGAATCTGAGAAGCATTGTTGCTTTATTATGTTAGAATTAGAAGATTCCTTGAGTTTACTTTTGTCCGTATTGTTTTTCTTCCTTTACTCAGATTGTATTTCAGACATTTCATATAGCTCTTATTCCGACCAAGGAACTCCCAATGTTGAAAATTCATAAAGCAGTCAACATGCTTACAACTCCAGACAAGCCCAAATCTTTGTCAGTGTTTTTTGTTTTCTCAACTCTAAGCTATCTGTCTTTCACTTTGATTTAAAGTCTAGCAGTGGATGCTTGCATTAGGTAGGTTTCTACATTACACCACCTTGGGGCGCGTCCCTTCCCCGTACCCTTCGTGAACAGGGGATGCTTCATGCGCCAAGTGTTTTCAATTAATGTCTAGCTGCTGAATTTAGAGACCTCGACATCTCTCAATAAAGCGTTTCATGCAAAATGAAAAGATAAACAGCATAAGAATGATCCTCGAAAACATTCTTGTTTTCAACATTTATTTAGGTAAAAAACGCCTGCTCCCAGCACTTCCTTTGTTTAATGCTAGGTCATGAAACACAAAAGAAAGCATTGGAAAAATTAAGCAATACTCGTACAGCATTAATTAGTTTCCATCATCATGGGCCACTAATGCAAGGAGGAATGCACAGTAACATTGGTTTCTTTCTAAATGATCAAAAGGACTTGTACAATCTTTCCTCACCTCCAGTGCGCGAACACCCCAAGAAAATCGACGATGTTCTGGGTTGGCAGTTTTTGAATCCCACCCTCGGTACTCGTATAAGCTTGTGACTGTATATACGCATCTAGAAACCTTCTGAAACGAGGATTCAAGAGGAACATTTCCACAGGTAACTACCTGCAAAAACATTGAACCAGGATGGGACATCCAAAATGAGATCAAAATACAACAAGAAAAACATAAAAACTTAAAAAATACAAGCTTAACAATATCTATTCAATCCAAGCAAGTTACTCAAAACACTGGGAAGAGTATTTTAAGCTTTTAAGCTCAAGAAGCCAAGTTAACTGGAAAAAGAAGCTTTAAAAGGAGAATCTTATAGGAAGTTAGAACAGCAAATAATTCAATTCCAATTAATATTGTCCTAAGCCACCAGTAGAATACAGTTGTAGAAGAATCATCTTCTATGAAGTCCTTTACATTACATTGCAGCCAAAGTGAGAAGTGCCTACAACAACATGCCCAGTGTGATCCCAACGGGGTCCGGGGAGGATGGGGTGTACGCAGACCTTACCTCTACCTTGGGTGGCAGAGAGGCTGTGTTAGCACCCTTTTAGTCTATCAACAGATTACGAATGGAAGATTTAAGGAAATTAGAAAGTAGATTACTTCAGCTTATCAGTCATTTATTTTTCCTGTTTCTGTGTAGCAATTGTTTGCAGTAGCTTATCAGTTATTTATTTTTCCTGTTTCTGTGTAGCAGTTGTTTGCAGTAAGGAAGTTATTCCTCCACTTTCTCATTTCAGTTGTATTAGGAAGTTATTTTCCTGTTTTCAGATGGGTGGTTAACCCACCAGTGTTGTATTTAGTGTATTTGAATTCAATGAAAACAGAAGCAGAAAGTTATCCAGTTTTTGAGTACTTTAACTCAAAAGATTGCAGGTTCTCTCTTAACGAACCAACACCATAGGTCGAAAAAAGAAAACCTCTTTCCAGACTCCTAATTCAGTCTACATTCAACTCTGATTTTGGCTTGCAACGTCCCATAACTAGATCCAGGGACCGTAACAACTTGGTATCAGAGCCGGGAATTATGGGAGAGCAGATTCAACATCAACTGGCACAATTGGTGAGCTTGTTCCAAGAAGAACATGCAGCCAATTTAGCCAGACAAGAAGCAATAAATGCTCGCTTGGATGCACTCACAAAGGATTTAGCAAATTCAAAAGTCGATTCTGAATCATCTGAACATACTAGTCAGAATCGAGGTTGGAAAGGTAAAACTAGAGTAGCAGGAGGGTCAGGATCTGAAGCAGGAGGAAGTTCCATCATTCCTTGACATACAAAGTTGGATTTCCCACGATTTAATGTCCGTGAGGACCCTTTGGGATTGTTGAACAGATGTGAACACTTCTCTCGACACCAACAAACTCCAGAAGAAGAAAGGGTTGAACTTTCTTCTTTTCATTTGGAGGGGAATGTGGTTTCTTTAACTAGAGACAGATATGCCTCAACCGTCTTGGGATGAATTCAAACTTCATTGTAACCTTCGTTTCGGGCCACCAATCAAAAGTCAGAAGTTGGGAGAATTGGCTAAGTTACGCCAGATCGGATCTGTGGCAGATTACCAAGAAAAGTTTGAGCAGTTAGTTTCACGAGCTGGTACACTCACACAGTCACAAAAAATTGAACTTTATATCAGCAATTTATAGCAATTGAGGTTGAGCTGCATAATCCTCCAAATTTGGCTACGTCGATGAGTTTATCCCGGCTTTATGGACACAAAGAACAACCCATTTGTTCGCAAATGTTAGTTGCTTGCATATCAAAGACCACAAATTTCTCACCTCAACATGTCAGATTTGTGAAGAAACTGACCAAATCTAAAATGGAGGAAAGGCGACTTAAGGGACTCTATTTCAATTGTGACGAACTATTCACTATGGGACATCAGTGCAAGAAATTATTCTGGATTGATTTCATTAACAATGAAGAAGAATTTTCTGAAAATGAGGGAAATACTACTACTATCCACACTTAGCGCTTGAGGACAAGCGCGACTTGAAGGAGGGAAAAAATGTTAGCACCCTTTCAGTCTATCAACAGATTATGCATGGAAGATAAAAGGAAATTAGAAAGTAGACTACTTCAGCTTATCAGTTATTAATTTTTCCTGTTTCTGTGTAGCAGTTGTTTGCAGTAGCTTATCAGTTATTTATTTTTCCTATTTCTGTGTAGCAGTTGTTTGCAGTAAAGAAGTTATTTCTCCACTTTCTCATTTCAGTTGTATTAGGAAGTTATTTCCCTGTTTTCATATGGGTGGTTAGTCCACCAGTGTTGTATTTAGTGTATTTGAATTCAATGAAAACAGAAGCAAAAAGTTATCCAGTTTTTGAGTACTTTAACTAAAGAGATTGCAGGTTCTCTCTTAACGAACCAGCACCATAGGTCGAAAAAAGAAAACCTCTTTCCAGACTACTAATTCAGCCTACATTAACTCTGATTTTGTCTTGCAACGTCCCATAACTAGATCCATAACACGGGACCGTAACAGGCTGTTTCCAATAAGGCCCTCGACTCGAGAAAAGCGCTTTCAGAACAAGTTTGAAACATATAAGAGTAAAAAGCTATGTCGAAAAAACTGAAGAAGAGAAAAGTATTGACAACAAAATGGTAGAGATAATCAAAGTAAAAAGGAACATCAGCAGTAGTTATATTGAAAGAAAATATTAAAAATTTTGAAGGTCTTTTCAATTGCAATTCTCCATTACAGAAAGGACATCTTATAATTTAGATCCTCGGATCGCAACTCTAAAGTATTGATATTTTAAACATTATTTCTTTCTGCAAAGAAATTGAATGAATTTGTTTCACCACAAAGTAATAAATCCTGATCATCATAGCGGTCTCATAAACACAATAGAAACCATGATACTCCAGTGAGTTACAATTTTTTAATAATTCAACACTAATGCATCTATTCAAGACACAAATTAAATAAGGAGTTGAATAAACCATTAATGATAACTCCAAATCAAGCACTTACCTGAACTAACAGTAATACCTGAGTTCAAGAAGGGATGAAAATCATTACTACTCTACCAAGTTCACATGTCACCGGACTTCAGCAAGGGAGCATAACTATGACATAAGAATTGTAGTAGCTATATTTTTTTTTTGATAGGTGAGAATAGTAGTAGCTATTGATTTGAGAGAATGAGATAGGAAGAGCGACAAAGGAAGTACACACAAAGGTTTTGGCAAAGACAATACATACCCCAGAAACTTTAACAAATTGGCCATCTTTTGCAGTTCTAAGCTCAGCATCCGGGTACTGAGAAATGAAACCAACGATAGCTTTTCTTCCATAACAAGTATTCCATGTGAACACCACACTAACTATAGCAAATAGTATAACAACAACTACGAGAAGAATGGGATTGCGAACAGCACCGAGGATAAAGCCACCAGCAATAAATCCCATCAAAAATAAAAGAATGATGGACCAAAATATTGGCTTTGGGAAGCTCTTGCGGAAGGAGTATTCTTCACATTGGTTAATGCGAGTAACAGCTTGGTTATTAACTACAGAATAATTCGGCAGCTTGATTGACCCTGTTGAATCCAAGGGACCTGACACTTTACGAGGAGCTCCAGCAGAATTTAGAGGACCAGATGTAATAAGGCCTGTGGTAGGGAGAATTGGTGGGATAGGGCCAGAATTTTGGCGGGATGAAACAGTACCTCCTCCAGCTTGAGGACCAGAGGACTTCTTCATAGGCTCCCCATGTTTATTTAAGGGCCCAGAGTTGGTCTTTTTCAGAGAAATATATCCAGGACCACCAGCAGAAGTCATACGATTGACTGAATTAAGTTGACCTGAATGAGAAGTAGCACCACTAAAGGATCCTGTTCTCAACGGAGCATTGTTGATAGGTCCAGATTTCCGTGACCTCGAGCCATCCGTTGGGGTAACAAACATTTTTCCAAGTTCTCCAGACTTTTTAATATCCCCTCCGGTATAAGGCATGGCAACTGAGCTCATAGTCGGGGTCTTTTCTTTTGGCTGCTCAGGCCGGCCAGATACATAAAGGCCACTGCTCAACTGATGAGATGGGAATCGAGAACCCATAAGGCCAACCTAACTATCAGCAGATGCCCAATGACAATGCGCGAGAACAGTCCCTAACACCCCTTCAACAGAAACTTGTTAGCAGGCTCTAAAAATCACTTAGCTCACCGTATCCAGCAGTGTGGTTGTACCTATGTCAATAGAAATACGGTTTAAGCGTTTAGATAGCAGTAAATACTATATTGTTAAAAAATCACATCAAGGAAACTGATCCACTTTAGAACAGCATCTATTCCCACATAATGGGGAATTCAAACAGATCAATCACAATAGTATAGCTTCCAAAATATGCGCTAAAAAGGACAAAGGCGGCAAATTCCAGATACAAGCATCAAATATATTCTGAAATTCACAATTAAATAACTTAAAGGATGAGGTGGGGCAAATAGACAGAGATTTGAGTTGTCATTGAGCAATAACAGTAACAGAAATAGGGGTAATAATAATAGTGCAGTAGCATGACATATTTCATCATAAATTATAGATCTGGATGCCAGTTTATTGAATTCCTGTCAATTCAAATCATGTGCACATATACATATCCATTTTTGCAGAATGTGAGAGATCAGAGATTAAAATGCACGAGTTCACAAAACTCAAAAGAAAGCAAATTTAGAAATCCCAAAGAATCAGCAAAAACATTTACCTATTGATGAGAAGGAGAATGCAGAAAAAGATAAGAGATCAGAAATCCTAAACATTTGTGAAAGGGAATGTGAGATTTACCTAATGAGTAGGGAGTATGAAGCAGTAACATAATTGGTGGATCAACAGAGTCTGGGCTGTGGGCAGTGCTTGTTGTTGGTAATACTGTGGTGTTGCTTTCTTTGATGGGGAAATAATTGTGGAAACTGGAAACCGACCCTCCACCTTCCTTTCTTTTGCTGCTCTGCTACTCCTCTCTCCCTCTCTCTCATCTACTGCACTGTATAGTGTAGCTTTTTTAACCTTTTGTCTGCCGTCATATCTGTCATCTATATACCTATCAACTTCTAAGAACTATTTTTCTGAAATTAAAATATTGTAAAACAAAATTTAGGTCTCTAAGGGTATGTTTGGTATGGAGTAAAATAATTTCTTAGTTTTCTTGTGTTTGATTGATTAAAAAATTTAAAAAATATTTTCTTTAAAGGGCCTGTTTGGAAAGCTATCCTGGTAATTGGATTTGGTGTAATTACATAGTTTGGCATGTTTGGTTAGCCAGGTAATTACTTGGTCAGCAGGTAATTGGGTCTAATTGACAGGGGTAAGTACACTCTCCAATTCACAGGGGAGAGCTGTGAATTGCTGGTAATTACATGATGTAATTACAAGCTGATTACTTTCTAATTTCGTCCTTTTATTTTTATTTTTTCATTTTAATTTATTTTTAATTTCTATTATTTTAAATTATTTTTTATTTTTATTATTCTAATAATTTTAAAAAATATATTTTTTATTTTATATTATTTATATTTCATTTCCTTCTCATTTTCAAACTTTTACTTTTTGTGATTTCATTTAATTGTTCGTATTATCTATTTTATATTTATTTTTTTCATTTAGCATAATTTAGTTAGTATTCTAATATTTAAATTAAAGTAGAATTCATTATTGAATAAGGTTATATACTTATGTTTTCCTTTTCTTTTGAATCATATTTAGATACGTTATATTGAAATTAGACATAAGAGTATTATGTTAATTTTTTTGTTTTGAATTTTGAACTTATGTTATATTTCAGTTCCAATTTATTTGTTTTACTAGTATTGACTTGATATTTCACATTACAAGCCATTCATTTTTTAGTTAGAATTGATAGATTATCTTTTTGTCAAATGTTTTAATAATTTTATGACATTATATTTATAATATTAATCTTTTTGTTAAACATGCATTTCATGATGTTCTTAAAATCATGTACTTTAAGTTTTTATGATTAATTTAATTAAAATATACTAATTAAAAAAATATAGATCAATTATTTTTTTATAATATTAGTTAAGAATATATGTTTATGAATTAATATATTTCAAATGACAATATATATAGAGAGAAAGAGAGAGAGTTAATTTAAAGTCCTTTATTTGTTTAGTATAAATTTTTAATTTTTGATAATTAGCTTTTATTAAATTTTAATATAACCATGTGATTACACTTGTGCAACCAAACAGTACACTTGTAATTACACTGTAATTACATTGTGGCAACCAAACAGGTCGATGTAATTACTAGGCTGTGTAATTACTAGGTTGGTAATTACTACCCTAGTAATTACACCAATTCCAATTACCAGGTGGCTTTTCAAACAGACCGTAAGAAAATAAGCTCCTTGAAAAGTAGGAAAAAAAATTGTATTATCTCCTTCCTACCCTCACAACCACCACAACCCTACCCTCACTCCCCTCCCACCCCCTCCCACCACCCCCCACAAAAACACCCACCCCCCACAAAAACACCCACCCCCACACAATTTTTTTTAAAAAGATTTCTACCCCACCTACACCCCCGCCCACCCCAAAAAAAAATTAACCCACTCCACCCACCCCAATTTTTAAAAAAAATAAAATTCACTTTTCTTTTTTAAAAAGAAAAAAAATTTACCCCAAAACCCCCACCCTACCCAACCCAACCCAATTTTTTTTCAAGAATATAAATTTTAATTTTTTTATACCCCCAACCCACAACACACTCCCACCCCACCCTAATTTTTTTTAAATTTTCTTTTCAATTTTTTTTTAAAAAAATAATTTCTTTTTTGTACCCCACCCTCCACCTTATCCCAATCCCTCCACCTCTACCCACTATCCTACCCCACGCATCCACAACCCACCTCCACAGCCCCAACCTACTTCCTAAAGATATTTTCTACTCTCTAGCCAAACACTTAAAAATATTTTCTGGAAAATATTCAAAAAATATTTTTCACTCATTAACCAAACACTAGAAAATATTTTTCGAAAAATACTTTTCACTCACCAACCAAACATGAGAAAATAAGTAAGAAATTAACTTATTTCCCGTAAAAAAAAAATTTACAACATATCCAGTGTATTCCCACAAAATGGAGTCTGAAAAATATTTTTCCTCATACCAAACACACAATAATTTTTATGAGATCATGAATAAAGATTAAAATATTAAATACTGTAAAATGGAAAACGAAGCAAAGGAGTATGTGCAAATCATAAATTTATTAAAAGAAAATCCTAATCACCCTCAACAATATGGCTTAATACTCAATAGAGTGAGTGAAAATCTTGTTAGTTGGTGTTCTCATTTAAATTTTAGTAAGTAAAGCTATTCAGTGTCCGAACGAAAATATTACCCATTTGGTTCTTTCTTTTTAGGTACTACAATGACATAAATAGTGTAATTCGACAAGTAGTATTTGATGAGGATAGTGTGTGTATAATTTTATTCTTATCTTATTAAGGTAGAGAAGTTATTTTCGACGAAGGAAAATCTACGATATTTAGAATGGATTTCTAAGAACCCAATAACTTTGGTCTCAACCTCTTATTTATATTGAGAAATAATTATATGAAAAATCATAACCAAAAGTAGCACTGGTTCGTGGTGGATGAAGGCAACCGCCTAAATGTTCTTCTAAGGCAACCAGGGTTCAAAGCCCCTTCAGTCCTTCACCATATTTTTCTTACTTTTTACAATTCTTACTTTTTACAAGCACCATCACCCTGCTAGCTGGAGACAAATAGTGGTGGGACGTGGCTCTCTCAAGCTTAGTGTCTTGAAAACATATAGAGGCATCAAGTTAATACTTTCCCCAAGATCACATAATGCATGCCTAACTTCATCTTCACCAATTTGTATGGGGAGGGTGAAACTCCCAAGGTCTTTGAGCTTTTGAGGGAATTTTCTCAATACCCTCAAACTACACTCTTCAGTGAGTGCAACCGTCTCGAACTCTCTCAGCCTTCTCTTTCCAGCCACCACATCTCATAAGTATATAGCATACTTTGGTATGTCCGTCAAAGCATCAATCAAAGGAATGTTGATGTGAAGCTGATTAAAGATATCAAGGAACTTTTTATAGCTAGCATCTTCCTTTCTTTTCAGGAACCTTTGAGGGAACGGTGGTGGAGGTCTATCTCTTACCATCTCAGGCTTCTCAACAGTTTCTTCTTCAACTATTTTTTTTGGTGCCCTCTCTAACTCTAGCTCAGGTGTTGGTGGTAGAGTGGGTGCAGGAATCAACACTCGTGAAAATGAAGATGGATGCTTAATGTTGTCAAAGTTAATTACCTTTATATTTGGAGGCTTTTCTTCTTGCAACTCTCACCTATTTCTCAATGTGACGGCCATAACTTGCTTGGGCATCTCTGTATCGCTAGGCAAAATACCTTAAGGCATATCGTGAAGTGTGGCGGCAAGTTGCCCCATCTAAATTTGCAATTCTGTGATAGCCTTCTTGGTTTCAACATTAACCTGTGCTTGTGCCAGCTGAACTTGTTGTCGTTGGGCCATAAACTGCTTTAGAGTTTCCTCCAAAGAACTGCTCACTTGTTGACCTTGTTATACATATTGCTGTCTTTGGCCCTGCTGAACTCCACCCAAAGAGAAGTTTGGGTGGTTTCTATAATTCTGTTGGCCCACATAGAAAATAGACTCAGGATTTAATGGACATCCAGAATAAGTATGGTTCTCACCACACTTTTCACAAAATAATACAGCTGTCTGAACCTGCTGTACTTGTTGAACCTGACTCATATTTGGATTGGTGACCAATTTGTTTACCGTGTTGACTAGTTGACTAATGTCAGGCCATATGGTAGCTTCATCATCCAATTCAAGCTTACCCGACGTCTTTTGAGTTGCGATGAATATTCTGTTGGGTCCTGTATAATCTTTGTGCCCTGCAAACATAAGGTTAAGCAACGCCTCTATTTCATTGTAGCTCTTGGATAAGATTTTACCCTGAGCTGTAGCATCAAGAAGTGATTTTAAGTCTGGCCTTATCCCTTCAATAAAATTGTGCCCAATGATCTCCTTGGGCTATTGGTTGTGCAAACAATCTCTCAAATATCCCTTGTATCTCCCCTAAGCTTGGGGAAGGGATTCAGCATCTTTTTGAACAAATCCAAAAATTCTGCCTCTGAACTCTTTTGTTCTTCGAGATGAGAAGAATCTGTTGAGGAACCTTTCAGACAGTATATCCCGCGATGTCATAGAACCAGCAGGTTCACTGTGCAACCACTGTTTTGCCTCTCCAATCAGTGAGAAAGGGAACAAAGTCAACTTCACATATTCGTCACTCACATTCTAGTAGTGAAAGTTATCACTCAAGTCAACAAACTCTTGCAGGTGCTTGTGTGGGTCTTCATGTGGTTTACCCTCAAATTGACAAGTGTTGTGCACTTATCGCACCATGCCTTCTCTTAGCTTGAAGTTCCCTGCTATGGTTTGATTGACAATAGCTTTGGAGGCATTTTCTTGATTCGGCTTCGCAAAGTTAAGCACAGGGACATGTGGTGGAGGAGAGGGCTGGACTGCAGCCCTATATTCAACATTGTTCGGATCAATTGGGTCATTCACGTGGTCACCCATAGCTCTCAGACCTCTGAGAATGCGTTCAAGCTCATGATCAATGGGATTCAAGGGATTGCCTTGACTTCAAGTGCTTAGCATAAACTAACATGTGACCTGAAATAAACAAAAACAACAAACGAAAGTAAAATCTGAATAGTTTAACTAAAATTCAAAGTAGTATCAATTTCAAATCAAATCCCTGGCAACGGTGCCAAAAAATTATTGCGTTCTTTCACACACGCAAGTGTAGGTATCCATACAAGTAATATAGGATGTGAGTCCAGATATCGTACCCAAGGGATTTGACGAATTGATTTCTACTTTAAATCCTTATAAGGGTTGTTCAGAAAGTAACCGACAATAAAGAGTGATTTGTGTGTTTTGAAAGTAAACAAATAACAAATTGTAGACAAGCTTTGATTTGAGGTTGTAATTCAAATTTGAGAAAAGATCCAGGGTCATGGTATTTTGACAATCCAGTTGAGTTCTCAAACTATACATTTAGTTGATTTTCTGAATTACTACTTGCAGGTTGAATTTTAACCATTTTGAGCATTTTGCCAACAAATCTAGGCCTCCTCAACTATCCCTAATGCCTATATTCCTATGGTCATTAGTCGATAGTGAGGGGCATATAATTTCTCTTCCGTATCAACTGGGCAAGGTTAAAAGGTATATTCCTATCCACGTTAGCAAATTATTCCCCCTTCCCTATAGAGTTCATAACCAAGCCCTACCTTCCCTTACTGATTACATAAACACCTTTTTTCTAGTCTAATTTATGCACCATAGACAGTGTTTGCTAGGTGATCAAGTTAACAAATAATTAAGAGTAAAAGAAGATAAATAACTCGATAATAGAATCTGAACTAAACAATAAAATAATTAAATGTCAACTTTTATGTATTTAACCACAACCCTATATACTCAAGGTTTAGATACTCATGAATCTCTTTGGAAGAATATATTTCATGAGTTTACAAGAAAAGAATCGAAAATAAAATAAAGAAATAAAACTAGACCTTGTTCTTGAGCTTTGCCGTAGGTTTTTCCTTCTCCAAATCAGTTATTGTTCATATAAAACATGGGAGGAGGGTATTTATAGAGTTTAGGAACCCTTAGTAATATTAAAACCAATCCAAATCGGGTTAGAATAAGTACCCACTCGCGCCACTGCCCAAAAGCGGAGCAGTGACGCAATGAACAACAAAAATTTTAGAGAGCTTGTGAAATCTGCTTTTTGTCCCACTTTTGTCCAGTGGTGCAAAGAACAAATTTTTAGAGAGGCTGCAAAAGCAGTGCCACTTCCTGCTTTGAAGGAGTGGTGCAAGGCACCATACCTTTAGCAAATTTTCACTCGTTTTGTGTCGCTTTGCAACGTCGCTTCTTCCTTGGTTCCTTTTGATTCCTTGATGCTCTTTTTCCTCTTGTTTAACATCCAAATACCTCAAGATACTATTACATAATTGAAGTACAAAACACAAATATAATTCATAATATTTAAGCTCAAGACGACACCAAACAGAGGACAAATAAGGGGCGAATGATCGTATAAAAGCATACTTTTAGTGTCTCATCAGGGAGTGATAGGGATTTGGGGATTCCGTTCAGATGGAATAATGAGCATCTATGTGGGTATCAATATTTCGTGAAGTGATAAAAGTAACTAATTGACTTGTTTGAACTATTTTTCCTTATTTGCTAGCATACTTGTTGTGAATTATGCCCGATAATGGGGGAAACTTGATTGATGCTTGAATTGATACATGATATGAAATGCTTTACTTGATAATTTTGTATGATATTTTGGATGAGAGTGGCACACATGCACCTCATACCATGTATTTTATTTGGATTAGAGTGCATGCCTGCACAAATGTATTTGGATCGGAGTGCAAGCCAACACAATATTATTAGGATTGGAGTGCATGCCTGCACAATATTATTTGGATCGGAGTGCATTCCTGCACAATGTTATTTGGATCATAGTGCATGCCTGCATAATATTATTTAGAGCGGAGTGCACGCCTACACAACATTATTGGGAATGGAGTGCATGCCTCCACAGTGTGTTCATAGAATATGCATTAAATACATTCATACATTCTCTCTTGGTTGGGTTGAATTGTGCTAATTTTTTTGTGGAGAGTACAATGTGATAATGTGACGCCTTATTTGTTTCAACTGCTCGAGATGACACTTGTACCAAATTTTTATACCTCTACATATACTGTTGTAGTGATTGCTTATTTGTTAGCCTAGGTGTGGCCTTCCTATTTGCAGGTGCATGTGATTTGTAGTAAGTAGTTTTGAGTAGATGGTTCTCTCCATCACTTTGAAGTTTGGTCGGCCTATGATACTGCTGAGTACTTGGGTTTTCGTACTTGCGCATGTTTGTTTATGCAGTATGTGTGCAGGTACTATCCAGTTCTCCCAGGATGTTGAGTGGCATCGTGTTGGGTCTTTGGAGATTTTTGAGATAACAGTTATCATTTCTAGAGATTATCGGATCTCCCTCTATCCTAGTTTTATGTATTTGTTTTTCGCTTTTAAGATAGTTTCACGCTCTTCAGTTGTATTTTTTAAGTAGAGGGTTGTACCTTTTGACTACCAGTTTTTTGGATTGATTTCTATTTTGCGTAATAATTTATCATTGCCTTATGTAAACACATTGAGACTTAGTTATGTATTGTTTGTTCCACTTAATTTCCTCATCTTATCTTAAGTTATGTTAGGGTTGACTTACCTATAGTGGGAAGTGTGGTAGGTGCCATAATGATCGATTTTGGGTCGTGACAAATTCAATATAGGATTTATTGTGTGTTGGCATTGCATTTCATGCACATGAATACTGATAAAGTGAAAGGACAAATCTCGGTAAAAGGTCATCTAGGATATCTTTTGATAAAGGATTATCAGGTATATGATGTTTTCACCTTCGACATTTCTCAATAAAGGGTTGTTCGGTACAAATTGGGTATATGAATCGCGCGAGTTTTCCATGGATCCTGACTATATATCCATACTATGAAAGCGAGTGTATAAAGGTATTTGACCATGTAGAAGAAATTTGCATCATATTCATACATCATTTCACTTTTCTTATTATTGTATAGATATGGTGTGATAAGTGATTGAGTATATAAGAAAGTGATTTTATCACTCTTACTTGACTTGATTGTGATTTAGGATTATCTGATCCTCGCCATTGCTTCGAATTTGAGTCAGTCGAAGATGTTGTTGAGTATATGTAATTTTTTATAATCACTCTTGCTTCTTTTTGCACCTTTGTTACGCATGTTCTGAGCTGAGTACAAGTGGCAGGTGATCCTCATAGCGGTTGACTATTTTGACATAATGAGGTAGTTGCTTGGTTGATCTATAGTTCCTGGATATATTCTATTTTTTGTTTCATTTATGTTGTTTCATTCTCGGATATTGTAGATATTGTATTTTTATTTTAAGATTTGTAGAGGTTTTTACTTGCAAGACCAGATGTTGGGGGATTTTGTAATACTTTCTACTTTTCATTATGAATTTATGAAAACAGTTATTTAATTTTTTTTCAGTGTTTATGTTTTACTTACGCGTATATTATTCTTCATCATGTGTTTAACCGAATCTCATATACTATAGAATAAATATATTTGGAATTTCATAATTATATATAATTTGAATGTCACACACTAAATTCTATACCCTATTTGACTTTATGTAACTACTAAGATGTCTAAAATGGTAGCACTATTGATACAATGAAAATAAATGAGAAAGATTTAATTTTTTTTCTTATTCTTACTTTTATAAAATATTAGATATCTTTTAATGACAAAAAAATTAGACTAAGTTTCATTCTTAATACACCTTAGGTGCTGTGTAAAAACTTGGTCATTTATATTTGCCATCTCAAAATATAATTATTGTGAAAATAAGATTGTTTAATCTTGAACTTCAAGATTGAGTAATCGAATTTTAGCTACATCTATTTAAGAAAGTAATTAATAAATACTTTAAAGATCAGATTGTGCAATTAGTTTATTTCCAAATTTTGTCAAATTATGTGAACCAACATCCAATTATTTATTATCTTGTCATATCAAGCATCTATATATATAAGTCAAACATTCTTATCATATATTCATAGAGAGGTACTCACTCATATATTCTGCTCTTTTGTTTGTTTTTTTACTTGAATATGACTAAAAAAGGGGTTAGAAACACTATGAATCTCGATCACACAATAAAAAAAGTCATTTTAGATAAAAGATTAGACTCACTATGTAAGAAAGCAGAAGAATTATCTATTCTATGTGACATAGAAATTGATCTGGTTATTTTTACTCTGGGAGAAAATAATGCTTTTGCTTGGCCATCTCTGGCCCATGCTAAAGATAGAGTAAAAGAATACTTAGCTAGCATCGAGAATCAAAGTCTACATAAGTTGGTCAAATATGACAGACACCTTCAATTAATAGTGGATGCTCAGGAAAACCATATTAATAAAATAGAGCAAATTGTTGAGGATAAGGAAATGGAGAACCTCTTCAACCAATTTGTTGATGCAAAAAAAAGAATCAATGAACTTGAGGTTAGAGAAATCAAAGATTTGTTAAAGCTATGTACTGTTAGGAGGACCCAACTTGACGAGAGGAAGAAACAATTGAATGAAAATGTTGAAAATAAAATTGGTCCTAATGACAACAATGATGGAGAAGAGAATGATGGATAATCTTAGGATGTTCATTGAGCATGTAATACTTTTATATTATTCTATCATTATTTTGTCTTCTTGTGTTTTAGTAATATTTCTTAGTTTGAATTTGTTTATCATTGTTCATCTATTTATGTTACTAGGTAATTTGTCCGCGCTTTGCGCGATAATGTTATGAATAATTTTTATTTTATTTTCAGATATCTCAAGAACTAATAAATTATTGCAAATGTCTTCTTCTTTAATTCTTTTTCTTCTACATACTTTTCAATTGTAACATTTTGTCACGACCCGATTTCTCGGTCATGCTGGCTCCTACAATCCCCCCAGTAGGAGAACCAATCCCCATAGCCCAGGACAGTTAGTAATGGGCTACTATCTAACAAATAAGCAGAAGCACAGTTTAATAAGCAAAAGTAAGGGAACAAGATGAAGAGAATAGATAGCAGGAATATATATATATATACACATATGCGGAAACTAAACCAAACCCCAAGAACTGGTATCATAGTATAGAGCCAGAACTACATATAAGGAGTACAAACGATCCAAAACAATGTATACAGATATCTCCGAATGGTAATAGAGTACATGAAGCAAAAGATAAACTAAAGCTAAGCTCCGAACGCCAAGAGCTCACCCTCAGTCTGAAGTAGTCCCCAACAGATCTCCAAGCATGAATCACAACGATCTAACGGCGATGGCCCACGCTAGGATCTGCACCAAAAGATGCAGGGGGGTAGGGTGAGCACCAAATGCGAAGCATAAGGTACCCAGTAGGTATCATAGGCCGACTGGGCACATATAAGATAAAAGCGTAGTAACAGACAGAATAGAAGTAAGTAGTCACATAAATCAATGAAAGGTACACAAGAACTAGCCCAGAGGAAAATCAACAGAACCACATGTGAGGCCAGCAAGTCGAATATATACACCATAGGCACAGGTGAAAGTAAGAAATAACGCACCTGGGGTCCTTGCAATAACAGTGTATACATAATAAGTTTACGAAATGGACGGTATACTGGTAACCTCAAGTGTAAGAGGAAGAGGGAAAGAGTAATGATAGGCATGCTCAGAGACAGGAATAAAACTCAACTAATCATATCAATCTCAAATCCAGAAACTAACAGCCTAGCAGTAACCAATTTCATACTTAACCATAACAGGGAACAATTCTGTAAGTAAATAGCAAGAGTCTACCTACAGTCCCCCGGCCGCCCATACAACCAAGGAACACAAACAAGTGAAAACAAACCCTCCGACATCCCATACTACCGGAGCGTACAATCAACAAACAACAAACAAGGGTGGAGCCTCAAACAATGAATGATATGATGCATGAGGATCTCAAGTGAAATGGTATCTCTGTATGTACCTCCTCCGGTGCCGATCCGGCCCAGCAGGTAGGTTCCATAGAAGGACACTGCCCGTATACCTCTACTCCGCCATATAACCTTCCTTCTGCACACACAGCCCGAAGCCCCAGGCCCGGATGGCAAGGTCCATGGAGGTCCCTGACCCCATACTAAAACTCAGTATCAAAACATGTCATCCGGAAGTAAGTCAGGTTTCAAGATAGAGACCCAGTCTCGAATATGCCTGCCCAGACCCTGTCCAGGACTAAAGTAGTAGGAAAATATCTCAAAAACCCCTCCACAGGTGCCCGGGCATAATCGGTTCTAAACAATAGAAAGTCATCTCAGGTGCTTGGTCCGATCGAGGCTAAAATTATCTCAAGTAGCAAGAAAACTCAACTAGCACCCCGACCCTGCCGAGTCTAGCGTTAATCGTAAAACTGGTGATATAAATCATAATTTTACCTTCTTTTACCCAAAAATATTCACAAGTTAAATCTAACCATTTCCAATTTATTTCCATCAAAAATGGGCCCCCGGGGCCATGCAAGGTTTAGAAATTAGTGCCAGTAGGCCCGAAGCCAAAACCGTAGTAAAACATGGATAAAACCTCTTTATATGCATAGAAATAGTATGATCAAACACAATAGCTGCTCAGCAGCTCACAATCAACCTATCGACCCTTCACAGGCCCATAGCTACTCAACAAGCATAACCAGCCTAGAAGGATAATTCTATGCCCGGGACTCGCGGACATTCCCAATATCCCACCTTCTATGTTCCAGAGTCAACAAGGCCTCACAGGACCACAAGGGTAAATAAAATATATCGGCAAGTACTATAAGCAACGGAGGAATAAAAGTAGGCGGACATGAATAAAGCGGTCAAGGTCTGTGGTACCAACCTAATAAACCAACCCAAGGATGCCAGCTAGTACAATTTTATCCGATATATGCTAAGTCTAGGGAGTTTAAACCATAACCTACATGTCGTCCGACGACAAGCTGTTAGGACAACAATTTCCGAGCTCGAACCGCTTCGAAAAGCTCCAAAACAAAATCAAACTTGAACTCGAGATTGAATAACTTGACGTAAATAATCGATTTCTTGTGGTGCTTTAACAAAAACACCAACCAATCATCATTTCCCCTCCTTAAAACAGTGTAATGACCTTTCCGGTTATTTCCACGTATACGTTTTTCTTGAACCGTTAGAGCTTGTTTGTAGCATCCCCAAGTCACTTAAGGCTCGTCAGGACCGGTATTTTGGTGTCGGGTCCGTTTGTTGGGTCGCATTATAAGTTTTGAAGTCAAGCAAGTCGGCAAAAGTTATCGTAAGTTCTTTAATAAATTTTCTGAACTTTGGGTAAAATGTCTCGGAGCTTTTCTCTCAATATGTAAAGAGTTAGAAGTCCCTTGAAATACCAAATCGAAGGTCTACGAGTCTAGTTTCCAACGCATAAAACCTCACGTCCAAATGATCTTGGAGTAAAAAGTTATGACTGTTTTACCATGGACTGTCTGGCAGGAACCGAGTTGCGAACCGGGTCGCGAACCGGGTCGGGTCAAACTCGATTTAAGCCTCAACTTCACGTTTTAAAATGCCATTTCAGTTCTGAAAGAGTGAGAAAACATAAGGGAGGATTCCAAGAGAGTTCTTGAGTATCGAAATCGTGCGTATTTGAAAATATTTTATTTGGAAGTTGAATTTGGTAAAAAGTTATATTATTATTACCTTTTCAAAATATTTTAAAGGTTTATGAAAAATATTTTTGTTACGATATAATTGTATATGTATTTATTTTATAAGATTTTTATACATTGTAATATTTTAACGGAGATAGTAAATTTAGTAATGTTGAAAATTATTATTATAACATAGTAGGTTTTATTTGAAATAATTTTCTATGAATTATGGTATATTTAAAAAGTTATATTTATTATACCACGAATTTATGCAATACCCGAATATTTATATAACGGGGTAGGTGATGAGGTGTTAAACAACCCCACTTCCACGTGGAAGTGGAGGGGAGGGACACACAATAGTTCATACTTGGTAGGCTGCCAAGTGTGCCTATTCACTTAAATGATTTGAACAAATTTCAATGTAAAAACTTAAGTCATTTGAACCAATTTCAATGTCAATTGCTGCCAAACTTACATAATACTTCTTTGGAACGTAATTTTGGTGCAAAACTGCCACAGGGTATCATTCATTTGTCACGTTAAAAGTTGATTCCAATAAGCAATATCTTGATAATTTATTGGATCACCGAAAAGAAAATCGATTATCTACGTCAAGTTATTCAAGCCTAATTTCGAGTTTGATTTCATTTCAGAGTTTCTCGGAGTGGTTCGAGCGTGGACATCGTCGTTCTAACAGCTTGTCATCGGACGACTGGTAGGTTATGGTTTATTTTCCCTAGACTCCGCATATATAGGATAAAATTGTATTAATGGGTATCCTTGGGTTGGTTTATTAGGTTGGTACCACAGACCTTGACCGCTTTATTCATGTCCGCCTACTTTTGTTCCTCCGTTGCTTGTAGTATTTGCCGATATATTTTGTTTACCCTTGTGGTCCTGTGAGGCCTTGTTGACTCTGGAACATAGAAGGTGGGATTTTGGGAATGTCCGCGAGTCCCGGGCATAGAATTATCCTTCTAGGCTGGTTATGCTTGCTGAGTAGCTGTGGGCCTGTGCAGGGTCAATAGGTTGATTGTGAGCTGCTGGGCAGCTATTGTGTTTGATAATACCATTTTCATGCATATAAAGAGGTTTTATACATGTTTTACTACGGTTTGGGCTTCGGGCCTACTGGCACCATTTTCTAAACCTTGCATGGCCCGGGGGGCCCATTTTTTATGGAAATAATTTGGAAATGGTTTGATTTAATTTGTGAATATTCTTGGGTAAAAGAGAGTAAAATTATGTTTTAAAACACCAGTTTTACGATTAACGCTAGACTCGGCAGGGCCGAGGTGCTAGTAGGGTTTTCTTGCTACTTGAGATGATTTTAGCCTCGGTCAGACCGAGCACCTGAGATGACTTTCTACTGTTTAGACCCGGTTATGCCCGGGCACCCTTGGAGGGGTTTTTGAGATATTTTCCTACTACTTTAGTCCTGGACAGGGTCTGGGCATGCATATTCGAGACTTGGTCTCTATCTTGAACCCGGACTTACTTCCGGACGACATGTTTTGATACTGAGTTTTAGTATGGGGTCTGGGACCTCCATGGACCTTGCCATCCGGGCAAGGGGCTACGGGCTTCATGTGCCAGAGGAAGGGTATACGGTGGAGTAGAGGTATACGGACAGTGTCCTTCCATGGAACCTACCTGCTGGGCCGGATCGGCACCGGAGGAGGTACATACAGAGATACCATTTCACTTGAGATCTTCATGCATCATATCATTCATTGTTTGAGGCTCCAACCTTGTTTGTTGTTTGTTGATTGTACGCTCCGGTAGTATGGGATGCCGGAGGGTTTGTTTTCACTCGTTTGTGTTCCTCGGTTGTATGGGCGGCCGGGGCACTATAGGTAGACTTTTGCTATTTACTTGCAGCATTGTTCCCCTTTAGTCGCCTCTGCGTCCATGACCAAAGAGGTCGCCCTTGCGGGTTGCTCTTTTGTTGTTATAGTCCGATCAATGAAATAGAAATCTGGTTTCCTGTTCACTGCTTTGTATTTAAAATAGTGTGCAGTTTCCCTTCAGCGTTATTACGCTGGGAATTATTCAAAGAACGATTCCGTTTCTGTTCCAGTATCCTTGACCAGGAGTGGTATTCCCAAAATCATACCGGCTATCTTACGTAAACACATAAGAGCCAGGTCTGATAGAGGTGATAAACTGGTTAGAATGTACCTATCATGGTTTGTTACAGTTAAGTATGAAATTTGTTACTGCTAGACTGTTAGTTTCTGGATTTGAGATTGATATGATTAGTTGGGCTTGATTCATGTCTCTAAGCATGCCTATCATTACTCTTTCTCTCTTCTTCTTACACTTGAGGTTACCGGTATACCGTCCATGATTTCGTAAACTTATTTTGTATACACTGT
The DNA here is from genome assembly GCA_003996215.1 of Jaltomata sinuosa. NCBI lineage: Eukaryota > Viridiplantae > Streptophyta > Magnoliopsida > Solanales > Solanaceae > Jaltomata > Jaltomata sinuosa. Next base: position 158,873 of record QJPP01004249.1, read on the forward strand.
GTTGCTAAGGACCACGCCAGGTGCGTTGTTTCTTACTTTTCACCTGTGCCCTATGGTGTGTTATATTCTGCTTACTAGCCTCACATGTGGTTCTGTTGATTTCCCTCTGGGCTAGTTCCTGTGTACCTTTCGTCGATTTATGTGGCTGCTTGCTTCTGTTCTGTCTGTTACTATGCTTTTATCTTATATGTGCCCAGTCGGCCTATGATACCTACTGGGTACCTTATGCTTCGCATTTGGTGCTCACCCTACTCCCTGCATCTTTGGGTGCAGATCCTAGCGTGGGCCATCGTCGTTAGATCGCCGTGATTCTTGCTTGAAGATCTGTTGGGGACTACCTCAGACTGAGGGTGAGCTCTTGGCGATCGGAGCTTAGCTTTAGTTTATATTTTGCTTATATTGTTTTGGATCGTTTGCACTCCATGTATGTAGTTTTGGCTCTATACTATGATACCAGGTCTTGGGGTTTGGTTTAGTTTCCGCATATGTATATATTTATATATCCCTGTTATCTATTCTCTTCATCTTGTTCCCTTATTTATTAGATAGTAGCCCATTACTAACTGTCCTGGGCTATGGGAATTGGTTCGCCTACTGGGGGGTTGTAGGTGCCATCATGACCGAGAAATCGGGTCGTGACAACTTGGTATCAGAGCTTTAGGTTCACCGGTGTCATCGGTATAGGAGCCAATGTCTAGTAGAGTCCTGCGGATTGGGGCGGAGACGTCCGTACTCAATCTTTGGGAGGCTACAGTGACATTTTAGGAACTTGACTCTTTCATTGCTTCTGTGTCATGCGTAGAACCCTTGAAGTTTCTGGAGATCTCATTTATTCTACTTCATTCTTCCGCAGATGGTTCGTATGAGATCATCGGCGTCATGCGGAGATGAGCCTCCCACTCCAGCTAAGGGTCGAGGACGCCCTCGATCAGTGGCACCTGCTAGAGGTGCTAGGGTGGAGATAGAGCCCGAGCAGCATATGGATCAGGGGGCAGCCCAGGTGCCAACAACCCCAGTACCAGCTCCAGTACCAGCCCCAGTACCAGCTCCAGCACCAGCTCCAGTGCCCACTTATGTGCCAGCTCCAGCCGCAACTCAGTCTCTAGACATTCGGGGATTACTATTTCAGCTTTTGGGTGTGATTTGAGAGCGGCCTTTTGAGGTAGAGCAGACATCCGCTCAGGGGGCAGCCCTGGGTGCACAGAGCTCAGGAGCGCAGCCTGCTACTATGGCTCCCCGTCCGGAGGTCATTCCGGTCCCATCTGTTGCACAGCCTCTTGCTCCTCGCCCAGCTATGACAGAGTCAGAGCAGAAGACGTTGGCTAGGTTTTTGAGGTTAGCACCTCCGAGGTTTGCTAGTACTTCTGGACAGGATCCACATGACTTTATTACTACATGTGAGGAGATGTTGCATCATTTGGGTTTGTTGGAGACTCACGGGGTTGGTTATACTACCTATCAGTTGGAGGGCCCAGCGAAGTTATGGTGGAGGGCCCAGGTTGCTTGTAGACCACCATCGTCACCTCTTTTGACCTGGTCTGAGTTTTATGAGGCCTTTATGGCCAACTTCCTACCTCAGAGTGATTGTGAGCATCGCAGGGAGCAGTTTACTCACCTTGTGCAGGGGTCTACGACTATCTCGGAGTATGAGACCCGTTTTCATCAGCTAGCACCGTTCGGAGCTATGATCATTCCATCGAGGCTGATAGGATTCGCAGATTTGTATGGGGTTTGAGGCCAGAGATCAGGCAGCCAGCTGAGATATTGATTGCCAGTGGTCGGTCATTCCAGGCTATTGTAGACTATGCCCGCACTGTGGAGGACTTATAGCGACATGATCAGGGGCCCAGAGATAAGAGACCTCGACATCAGGGTGTCTATAGTGGTTCCAGATATGGTGGTAGAGGTCCTGACCAGTGGAGCTGGAGTTATCAGCCACAGCAGTACCAGGGTCAGTCCAGCCGACCGATTCAGGCTTCCCTTCAGACTTTCGGTAGTGCCCAGTGTGAGCAGGGTCAGAGCAGCCATCAGGGCTATAGCGGCCAGTCTTCGAGGGGTACAGTTTCTGGGGCATCAGGTAGTGGTGGTCATACAGGATCTGCTGGTTCATCTCGACTGAGTAGGACGTCAGGGGATTGTTTTACTTGTGGTGCGATTGGTCATTTTGCTAGAGATTGCCCTCAGCAGGGTACAGTTTAATTGGCCGAGCCTTTACGAGTAGTTCAGCCTGCGGCTAGAGGGGGTGGTCGTCAGAGTAGAGGTGGTGCTCCGTGCGACAGAGCAGGTGGTAGGGATGGCGGTCGGGCAGGTGGAGGTCGTCGTCAGTTTTACGTGGTCCCTTGGAGACCAGAGGCAGAGGCCTCAGATGCTGTGATTACAGGTACGATTTCTGTGTGCCATCAGTCTGCTATGGATTTATTTGATCCTGGATCCACTTGTTCATATGTATCTGCCTACTTTGTGCCTTGTTTGGGGTTGGCTAGTGAGCCATTATCTGTTCCTGTTTCTGTTTTGACCCCAGTAGGAGATTCTTTAGCAGTGGATCGGACTGTGAGATCTTCTATGCTATCTATTGATGATTCAGAGACTTGGGGTGATTTGATGATTCTTGATATGCTAGATTTTGATGTGATACTGGGCATGGACTGGTTATCCTCTCACCATGTGGTTTTGGATTGTTATGCCAAGACCATTACCATAGCTGTGCCCCGTGTATCCCCGGTTGTGTGGCAGGGTTCTGTTAGCCATGCACCATCTGGGATCATCTCTTGTCTTCGAGCTAGGAAGTTGATTTCCCGTGGGTGTTTAGCTTATCTAGCATATGTCTGAGATATTAGTGCTGACCCTACTTATCCTGAGTCTGTTCCTGTGGTTAGAGACTTCCTCGATGTGTTTCCTACCGACCTGCCAGGCCTTCCACCTGAGAGAGATATTGATTTCGCTATTGAGTTAGAGCCGGGCACCAGGCCCATTTCTATTTCTCCTTACCGTTATGGCTCCTGCTGAATTTGAGGGAAGCTTAAAGGAGCAGCTCCAGGATCTGTTAGCAAAAGTGGGTTTTATTAGACTGTGTGTCACGCTGGGGTTCTCCTGTCCTCTTCGTGTGAAGAAG